>JAWZYV010019172.1:0-25933 GCA_038373885.1 Cheiracanthium punctorium
CTTTAGGCGCTTTAAAAAATTCGTAAAAAATCATCTAATTTACATAATTTTTTCGTTTTTATTTTAAAAGAGGGAGAAAAGAATGTTTCACGATTTGTCAAAATATCTAAAAGTTATGACGGATAGAATTCAAGATGCGACAGTTTTAAAATTATTTTACGAAAAACAATCGCGAAGCAGATGCTTAGTAAAAAAATCCTAAAAATCGGTAAATCATGTTACGTATTCAAAACAAACTGTTTTTAAAAGAAAATTTCCTCCTCTATCCGATGATACAAATGCCGTTTTGCTGCGAGCGTAATTTCCGCCGTTATTACGAATTAGGTGAGAAAAAATGCCAAAAATCGCATAAAACATAAAATAAAAAAAATTCTAGGTCGAATTTTGAAAAAATCGCTTCGAGGTGCACAACTACATATTTACATCTTCCCGAGTACCAAATTTGGTGTTTCTAGGTGTAGCCGTTTGTCCGTAACGCTGCCGACAGACACACACACACACACACACACAGACACCTTCTTTTATAATAAGTAGAGATAAGTGAATTTGTGTTTATTTCATACTTTAATAAATTCATACTTATTTTATAATTTCATACTTCAAAATTTTTATGTAAAAGTTTAATTAGATGTACAATAAATCGTTTGCATCAATAAATATAAAAAATTGAATTATAAATTTTTAAACTAACTAACTTTGAAAATGATATTAGGTTACGATACTTTTGACAGACACTGTAACTTGAAAAAATGTTTAAAATAAGTTACAAAAAAAAGGACTACGTTAAAAAACAATTCCTCTCGTTAATTTTCAAAAAGCTACACTTTTGAAATTTGCTTACAGACCCTGTACGAAAAAAAAAATCCCAATTAGTGAAATCGTCCCCATACTCTAATGAGAAAAGCCATATATTTAGCCATAAACCACTGGCAACAACTCGGATCAAGAGCATTTCTGATACGACTATCTTCCAGTAAATGGTTCTTTTATGCCAGAAAATTCTCCAAGTTACACTTCTGGTTTCGGCCATAAATATTGCTTACTGCGATAGATGATGTATAATTCAGCAGGATATAGCAGCTCATAAACAGTAAACTTTCGTTCCCATAAAAATGTCGGATTTGGGGATAAAATGTGAGCTGTGTACTCAGAAGTTTGGCACCATTTCCAAATTTTCTAAACTGTGCTGATACTTTCTGCATTTTTGTACGATCATTTAAAACTATTTTAAGAACGAAATGAACAAAAAAATTAAATATCATATACCTATATATATATATATATATAAATAACATAATAAATCAAAAGCCCGCTAAAATCCCAAATTTCTAGAACTGCGCAGTTTTAATTCGATTGGAACAAAGGAATTCACTTTCGAAAACTGCAACTAATACACGGCCCCTTGCAATTCCTTTGTAGTTTTGTAGACGGTCCCCGCGCCCAGTCAATCTGACGTCTTGAAAGTCACAACAGCCTTCAAAATACGCTGCCCAGATTTTAGGATCCGCCAATAATTACAATGTGCGTAGGTCATGTCACACGACCTCAAAAGTTAATGATAGGGGCTGACGCAGCCAGGGAGCAACTTTTTCGCGTGACCGCAACTGCCAAGGAAATTTGTATCAAATCGTCCAATAAAATCATGTAATCGCAGTTAAGACTCCCGACTCATTCTTCCACCGGCAGCCGTACGCGTGCCCTAGGATCGCTCCCGGCGTTTGCCGGCACCGAAAGCCAGCCAGCATGCTACAGTAACGGCTCTAAGCCAGAGTCCCGAGCCGCCTCGCCTAATACCCAACGCCGAGAATGGGTCTCAGCGAAGCCTCAACAGCCTCGCCTCCTTCGGTACACGACAACGACCTTCCCGTAGCCGTTTATGCTATATATATATATATATATATATATATATATATATATATATATATGAGACGTCAGATATTTCAGTAAAGTTCCAGGGTTAAGGCAGGTAAAACGGTTTATTAAACATTATCTTTAAGTTACAATTTAGAATGAGAAGAGGGGAGGGGAGACGGGTACAAAAATCAGCGTGGACTAATTAAGCAGTTCCAGTGGCAGAAGTCTCTCGAATTTCGATGTGCGGGTGTATTTACGCTCATCATACCACGTGAGCTGGTATGACATAACTCCGCCTCTCTCTTATCTCTAATCGAACCACACACATTTATGAACATGACCTGCATCCGGGATTACAAAGGCGTGGGGACACGTGTACACTCTAAAGAACTCAGAATCGACGGCCTGATGTCTGACAAATAACAAAATAACTAAAACATAGCTCCAGAGCGCGCGTGGCAAGTATGACAGCAAAGCAAAACTTACAGTGAAAGTACCTGCTTGAACAATACCCAAACTAGTAAAATCCAAATTAGCTGTTTATACATTACATATATATCTTATAAATAAAAATGAAATTCTGTTTGTTTGTTTGTTTGTTTGTTTGTTTGTTTGTTTGTTTGTGGATTTGAGTTGTATACAAATCCACAAAAATGGACCTATCAGCCTGAAATTTTGCACAGATATGTAAAATAATATAGAATAAATCATAGTCCACTTTAAAACTTTGAAAGTCCACCCGTTCCCGGAATTTAAGAGATTTTTTATGTTCTCCACGCAAAAAGCTTTCCGTAATTGTAACCCCTGTAGTGAAAAAAGTGTGAAATAAGGATCGTGGTTGCCATGTGTGGCGATTTTGCCGAATAAGATGTTTTAAATTCTCAAAGTAAAAATAAAAGAATAATAATGATTTTTTTTTTTTGTTAGTTTATATTCGTAAGGTTATATTTTTTTTAATTATAATATCGTGTGCATGGGAAATCGGAGCAGGAATGAAATGTTTTATACGCAAAACAATAAGAATTGAAGATTTCCGAGGCTAATATGTTAAAATTTTTTAGTTTGGCGAAAAAATAAAATGGCTCAAATGCCGAGAAAGTGAGTTCTAGCGGTTTGCACAGTTTCCGGCTTGGCGAATTTACTGAGAGCTTAAGGAAATGGATTTTTGAAAACAAGTACAAAGGTTTTATTAGAATACAGCGTTAAATTTTAATGATCCCTGCGAAAATAATGCAGTTATTAAGGGATTTCAAGCGCTCTATCTTCAGCATTCTCGCGATTTTGAGGAGGATTCTAACGCTTGGCGTTATTTATCGTAATTTAATCGTCTGCTATTTGGGTTATAAATACACCTGCGTATAAGTTTTTGAAATTTTCATTCAGTTGGAATTGTGCATTTTTCAGAGCAGCTTTTCTGCATCTAATGTATTACATCCAGAAAAAAGGATGTTAGAAATATCAATTTTAATTTTGTTTAATCACATTCATGAATAATGATACACTTTCCAACTTAATGAAAGAAGGAACGAAAATAGGGAAGACCCATGGATTATAACTCTTTTTATATATAGCACTTTAGTGCGTATTTAAAAATCTGAAAGTGTGTCAGATTTTCTATGATTCTAGCACTTGGCGCAATTTAATGAGAGGGTATTTTTAAAAACAAGCGTAGGTTATCTTATAAATAAAAATGAAATTCTGTTTGTCAATTTGTTGATTTGGGTAGTATACAATTCCACAAAAATGGACCTGTCAGCCTGAAATTTTACACAGATATGTAAAATAATATAGAATAAATGATAGTCCACTTTAAAACTTTGAAACTCCACTTAAAAACGTTTTCCTCCTGAAGGGTTCCCTTAATTTCCGTTCCCGGAATTTAAGAGATTTTTTATGTTCTCCACGCAGAAAGCTTTACGTAATATTAACCCCTGTAGTGAAAAAAGTGTGTGAAATAAGCATCTTGGTTGCCATGTGTGGCGATTTTGCCGAATAAAATGTTTTAAATTCTTAAAGTAAAAATAAAAGAATAATAATGATTTTTTTAGTTTATTTTTTTTAATTATAATATCGTGTGCGCATAAGAAATGAGAGCAGGAATGAAATGTTTTATACGCAAAACAATGAGGATCGAATATATCCGAGACTAATATGTAATTTTTTTTAGTTTGGCGAAAAATAAAATGGCTGATAGGCCGATTTTTAGAGTGTGAGTTCTAGCGGTTTGCACAGTTTTAGGCTTTTTGGCTCAATTTACTGAGAGCTTAAGGGAATAGCATTTTTGAAAACAAGTGTATAGGTTTTCTTAGAATACAGCATTAAATTTTAACTATCCGTGCAGAAATAATGCAGTTATTAGGGCATTTCAAGCGATGTAGCTTCAGAATTCTCGCCAATTGAGTACATTGATTTAACTTGGGGGAAATCCGCCAAATTTCAGAAAATTGAAATCTTCGCATTTAGTACATCGAGGTAACGATGAATAAAACATGTTATAGTTGATAATTTAAAAAATGCGGCTGTATTAAGGGATTCCACTTTTCAAATAAATGCCTGGCGGTCGAACCATTTCCTATTTTGATTGCTGCTAAGTCAATGCTTCGAATGATTCCCTGAAAAAACTCTTGCAAAATAGCGTATGCTGGCACTTTGGCGAGGCTTAGATTTGAAACTGGATTTTACTTGAGACTGGTATATACGTATAATAAGACTGGTTATAGATAAAAATGAATGTTGGTATGTGTGTAGGAGGTTGAAAAACTCCAGCACCGTTTCACTGATCACCATGAAATTTGGTTCACCTAAGTCTTTTATCATGGAGAAGGTTTTTATGCTATCCGTTTTCCTCTAACTTTTCACCAGGTGGCGCAGCAGAACGTCGAATTCTATTCCGTTTAGCCGTTTGCTATGCGAATATCGTCCAACAAATTTCGATGAAATTTGGTACACGCGAATATTAGAACACGGAGAATATTTTTCACTATCCATTTGCTGTAACTTACCGCTAAATAGCGCTGCAACGCATCAACTTCTATACCGTTCGACTGATCGGCATAAAATTTTTTATACTTACACATTTGAGAACGAAGAATATATTCTAACTGCGCTACTTTTGATGTTACTCACCACTAGATGGCACTGCAATGCATTATTATTTTAACTCGCCACTAGATGACGCTGCAGCAGGCCAAATTTTTGACCATTCAAACGGTGGCTATGAAAATCAGTATACATAGCTATTTGAACAATGAGAATATTTTGGCGTTATTCATTTTGCTATAACTCGCCACATGACGGCGCTGTAGCAAATCATTACTTTAATTAACCACTAGATGGCCCTGCAGTGTATCACTTCTTGACTGTGTGAATAATCGCTATGAAAATAGGGATACATAGATATTTGAACACGGGGAAGAGTTTGGCACGATCCATTTTCCTATAACTTGACACTAGATGTCGCGGCAACACATGAACTTCAAGACTATTCAGCCGATCGTCATGAAAATTCGTATACATCGATATCTGAATGCGAAGAATATTTTTGCCGTATCCGTTTTGCTAAAACTCGCCACTAGATTGTGCTACGCCGCATCGCCTTCTGCACCGTAAAAACGATTGCCTTGAAATTCAGTATGCATGATTATTGAACACAATAAAATGCGATATCCATTTTGCTATATCTCTTTATTACAATAAATAGTAATCACAACAGATATTAATATCAAAAAGTCCATTCATTCCCGTGCGAAGAACGGGTACTTCAGCTAGTATATATATATATATATATATATATATATATATAATTAATTAATAAGTAAAATATAAAGAATATTACTGCAAAAATGACATACCCCGTAGGCGAAAAAAAAGTATATCAGCAGAATCTCTGACAGAAACAGTATGAAAATCGAGAAATCGAAATACAATGAACCAAATTATACAAGAATGAATGGAATGAAAATTATAACCTCTGGGCCATTCGTCAGGAGCCATGCCCAGAAGATTATAATTAAAGACAACAAAATAGTAGGATTTCGGTTGCGTAGCATATCAAAAGACTTGATGTCTTTTGATATGCTACGCAATATCAAAAGACACATTTAGGCCCTATCCTACATTTAGGCCACACATTTAGGCCCTATCCTACTATAGAAAAACAAGAAAATAAATACATAATACTTCTTTATTAGCAAAAAAAGTTTTGAAAAAAAAACAACTTGGCAACATCTCCTGTTTTTGGCGAAAAATCGCCAAACACTAATTTTATACTATGAGAGTTTAAAAGATTCACAAGTCATGCTCTAATTGAATAATTTGCATACAACATAATGTAAATTTTATTTAATGTATAAAACATTTATTCCAAAATTGCAAGCTCCAAACTCACAAAAAAAGTATTCCAAAATTAAAAAAAAAAAAAAAAAAAAAAAAAAAAATCGCGATGCGATTTTCGATGGTTCTCGAGCATAGGGTAAAGCCCCTAGATTTTTAATTCCAAATTTCACTGCAACGCTTTTCAGCGTTATTTTATTATTTTTTCTCTCTAATTATGTGATGCAGTTGGAACTCATTATCCCAACACCCGGTTTTTATGTCGCCCCGGTTATCATGACAGGTTTTCAAAGTCACTACAATTTTTGATATAAATAAATAAAAATATGCGAAGTATAAATCCAAAAAAAAAATTACACAAGCATACTCGACAACAGACAAGATGTTTTTTTGTAATATAGATCATTTTCAAATTTAATCCAGTATTTCATAAAACAGAAGAATTCAAAGATTTATTATTTTCATTATTATTAGTTCATTGTCTGTCCCCATAATACACTCATGGCTGAATCATCAATGGAAAGTGTCGATTGAGCAGTATTTTTTACTTACACGAAATTTCATAACTGTTTGTCAAATATTTATTCAGAAAACTGGGAAAAAGTTGTTTAACATCGAAGGATTTTCAATTTTTGGTCTTTACTGTGTACTGTAAAACTTTTGCCAATCACAATCACTCAGTTATTTTTATCATTATTACAATGACAATTATTATTAGAAGTTTCCCACTTGTTGCAAGATTCTGGAAGACATGTTCTGCTAAACACGTCATCGTGAACAGAAGAACGAATCCACTCACGAACATTTTCGATAAAAATATTATCTAGTAAATGATTCTTTTATGAGAGAAAATCACCCCCAAATTATAGGTTTAGTGTGTGGCATAAATAAAATATAACTTTTTTGTGTCGAGAATATAAGGTAATAAAAAGCTCATAAATAATAATAAAGACCTTTAGTATTTTTTGTTTGTTTGTTTGTTTGTGTGTGTGTGTGAGAGAGAGAGAGCCAGCTCACTGAATGAAACCTAAACTGTGCAAGAATTGACTGCAGAATAATTGGCAATAACTGCTTAGCTGGCTCAGATGATGGAATGGTAAAATTATAGCTTCAATATTTCATCAGAAATACGTAATTACACAAATAAGTTCATTCAGTTACTGTCACGTGGATAGATTTTATAAGGGATATTATACAGTGTGAGTGTAGTAAAGAAGGTATGACTGTTCTAAAACTGCATGTAAGCAAATTATGCTTTTCACTGAGCAACTGATTGATTCTGCACAAAAACTGTTTACAACAATCTCAAAGCTAAAGCATTTCTGAATTTTAAATTTAACTATGTCCTTTTTAGTATATCAATATATATTTTTTAAAATATTTCGTCAGTTTAGAAACAGTTTTCTTTTCTTTAACTTTTTTTTTTTCTGTGGAAACTGCAAGTTTTGTTCTCTCTCACTATATGTGTGTCACCTCCCCGACTCAAAGAAATGAACTTGACCTTAGGCGAGCCTCTGTTCAAACTGAAGTTACTGCATGCCAAAAAATTGTGAATATTGATACAATGAGTAACAAATTACTGAAGAAATTATTTGAGAACGACGTATACAGGGTGGTCCTAAACTAGGGTGACCAGATTCAGAGATAAAAAATGCAGAACATCATTGCTGTCACGGGAGGGGCTGGGCAACTTTGCATTGACTGACAAAAAAAAAAAAAAAATCATTGAAATAATTACTATCAATTAGTGTGCCACTACAATGGCTATCATTTGGAGGCATCACTTCCCCCTCCCTAGTTATGCTCAATCTAGTTTTCCTACATATCTGAAAGTAACATCTTTTTAGATATACTTTTTTCTAAAAAGATGACCTGGCAACATTTTATAAAAAGAGTACTGAATATATCGATGCCAAAACATCGAAATTATATCTTGAAATATCTGTATATCGATACCCGTGCATGAAATGTGTTCATTTTCTCTGCAACCGATGACTGACACAAAATGCAGAACATTTTGCAGGCAAAAATAAGGGCATTCTTACGGGGGGTTTTTTCTTGGGGGGGGGGCGGTTACCTAATGCAGTTTGCAGGACAAGACGTGAAAAAAAAGACTGTCCTGCAAAATTCGGGACGTCTGATCACCCTATGTCAAATATGTTAACCCTTTAACGCGCAGTGTCCCGCTCTGGGAACACCCAACTCTGACATTTTGACTGTTGCCAGTCACGAAGAATAGATTTGATTTCTATAACAATAGTTGCGGGTGACAGAGCTCCACGAGAATCCTTTACTTTTTACCAAGTCATTTCCCGTAAAAAAAAAAAATGGCCACGACTATTTTTAACAGCACTGACATCTGCTGAAAAAATGGAAGAATGCGAGAACAGCTGGATCGATTGCCCAATGCTGAAAAAAGGGCAGCCGTTGCCATCGCTCGACTCAACTACCAGTAAAATGGCGGACGATGGAAACGTTCATCGCGTGCCACAGCCAGCTGTCGTCAAAAAAGTGTCTCTAGATCTGTGGCACGCGATGAACGTTTCGATCGTCCGCCATCTTGCTGGTCGTTAAGTCGAGCGATGACAACGGCTGCCCTTTTTTCAGCATTGGGAAAGGGTTGCGCCTCAAAGGGTTGAGGCAGGTAGAGGGGACAAGACGTCACAGAATCACACAGCAATGTGGAGTCGGAAATGCCGTCTTCATGTACACGGAAATGCTGTCTTCAATAATCACTTTGGAAGACCTGTTGGTCTAAATTCTTAATCAAGTTTCATAAAGATTGAGTTTTTCTCCGAGACTTTTATCCATGAAACGAAATGGAATCTCTAAACTGTCGGTTCCAGTTAAAGCGAAACCCTCGGATGGAACACGAAGCTGCGGAGTCCCATGTTATCCTATGGGAAAATTGATTTCACTCGCAGCATCCACCATTATCAATGTTTTGTCCTGGTTGTATCTCCACCATCTAGCACACATATGGGCAACCGCCGGCCCTCGGGCCGGATGTGGCCCGCCACGGCTTTTGATCCAGCCCGCGGATCATTTGAAAACTCCGTATAAACCATTCAATATCCCAAATAAATCCCAATTATACGGCCCGCCACTTCGCTAAAATCCGCAAGTTTGGCCCGCGACTTCGCTATCATCCTAAAGTTTGGCCCACAATTTTTCAAAGGTTGCCCATACCTGATCTAGCAGCTGACACGATGCATAGTTTGCCGTTTATGAAATTTCGATATTTTTTCTGTTAACATTTTATAAATATTCGGTACAAATTTGTAAAACCGGTTTTGAAAAAAAAGTAATCGGATGTTTTTAAATATTGGCGGGGGAAATATCAACATTTCAGGAACGGCAAACTATACATCGTGTCATTAGCCAAAGGATGGAGAAAGAAACAAGACAACATATTAAATGAGTGAAATCGGTTTTCTGATATAGGATATCATGGGACTCCGCAGCTTCGTTTGATCGCACCATCTGAGGATTTCCCCTTTAAGTACTTTCTTTAAAAAATGCGTTCGTTTTCAACAATGGATGGTCGTAAAGTTCACTGTTACATCAACTACTTCATCCAAAGCTATTATTAACAGGCATGTGAAAACGACATTTCCGACCTCCCTTTGATATGTGATTCTGAACCGTCTTGGTCCCCTCTACCTCCCTTTAACCCTTTGAGACGCAACCCTTTCCCAATGCTCAAAAGAGGGCAGCCGTTGCCATCGCTCGACTTAACTACCAGCAAGAGGGCGGACGATCGAAACGTTCATCGCGTGCCACAGATCGAGACACTCTTTTTTGACGACAGCTGGCTGTGCCAGCGCACAGCCAGTTACGGACAACTGAGGTGGGACAACAGCTCAGGACACAGCTCAGACTGTACGGACAACAGCTCAGTTACGGACAACTGAGGTGTTACAAGTCCTGAGGTGTTTACATTTCTCCAGCTCATTGCCGCTGAAATGGTCTGAGTGTATACGAGGCATTACATTTTTGACATATAGTTTAAAACCACCCTGTATATACACTAGGGACAGTTAAGTAACGACTGTGCAAAGCGTATAATTTACGCCAGCGGTAGTTAAGGGGTCAAGCTGTAACACATCCTCACACACACAAAAAGATATACTCCATGGTATTTATTTACTTGATATAATGCATTAGAAATTCGTATATGTGAAAATATGAGTGCATGTTACCATCTCAATTGTTAATGAGTTTCTATTAGAAAATTACATGTACGAATATTCAAAATTGCAAGCACGTTTTCGGAACGAACTATTCTCGCAAACCAAGGTACGAAAGCATAAGATAAATAACATGGACATTTCTAACATCCGGCTGCACACAAAAGTTTTGAGTTACCGAAGATATTCTTTTGCTCTTTTCCGATAAAAAAGTAAAGAAAAAAAATCGTAAGCGTTTTCTTTTTAGAAAAGCTTTTTCAGCACTTAGTGACAAATGAAAGTCTAGCTGGATTAGTCTTTTCGCTAGATTATTTGCTTCCAGAAACAAAGTTTCAGGGAAAATAAACAGTTTTGTTTGGTGTAATAAAAGAAAGTTAACCTGATTTACGATGTTCTGGTTACAGGAAAGCATTTTTAGGACGGTGCGAGCACAAAAACAAGTGAGCACGACCTTTCTTCACTTACGGTCACCTTCTTTAACCCTTTGAGGCACAACCCTTTCCCAATGCTGAAAAAAGAGCATCCGTTGCCATCGCTCGACTTAACTACCAGCAAGATGGCGGACGATCGAAACGTTCATCGGGTGCCACAGATCGAGATACCCTTTTTTGACGCCGCACAGCCAGCTGTCGTCAAAAAAAAGTCTCCAGGTCTGTGGCACGCGATGAACGTTTCGATCGTCCGCCATCTTGCTGGTAGTTAAGTCGAGCGATGGCAACGGATGCCCTTTTTTCAGCATTGGGCAATCTATGCAGCTGTTCTCGCATTCTTCCATTTTTCAGCAGATGTCCGTGCTGTTAAAAAGAATCGTGACGTTTTTTTACGGAAAATGACGCGCTAAAAAGCAAAGGATTCTCGTGGAGCCAGGTTACCCGAAACTATTTTTATAGAAATTAAATCTATTCTTCGTGACTGGCAACAGTCAAAACGTCAGAGTTTGGTGTTCCCAGAGCGGGAACACTGCGCGTTAAAGGGTTTAAAGATTTAGTAAGGTGAAAAATATAACTTTTAGAAGATTTTGGCCCATGCATTGTTGGAAAAGTGCAGCTGGTTGTGTTACGGCGAACCTACACGAGGGGTATCTACCTGGGGGAGGAGTGCTTTGGGCGAAGGACTTTTCTAAAGGTTCTGACCCGTATTCGCAATATACCTGGAGAAAACCGATCAAAACTCTGACCGTTAAATAGTCAGCCTCGCAGTAAGCCAGTACCTTGGATCTTCGCACCTCAGATCCCAGACAGCACATAAGCTTAAATCAAGCTTGACATTTCTTTGACTTTGACGTATAATACAAGCTTGACGTTAATACAAGCTTGAAAATTCAATTCATTTTAAGCTTGCAGCAAGCTTGGAGATTACAAAAAAATGAGTCAGCGAATATTTTCCTGCCGAATTTAAGTCATTTGAACTGTCAAGCTTGAATACAACTTGATTATTGCTTGATTTGGAAAGCCACATCCACATAACAAATAATTTATCATCAGTCATAAATGTACTTGACCATAGAATTAAAAAAAATATATATTCTATATTTCCAAATATTGAAATTCTTCAAAATAAAAAACAAATATACTACGAAATTGATATCAAAATCAGTCGTTTGTTTCGATTTTGGCCAATATTGCCCAACATGAGTGTTGCGATATTGAAAGTTTTAAAACGTGTGCTGCTTTTAAGTTTATATTATGCTTATTTCCCTATTAGTAGAGTTTATAAATCACACATAACATTATTTTAATTTTGATTCATCCCATGGAAAACGGCCACTGATCAATCTCGCCAGAAAACGTCGTGACAACCATAACAGTCACTTCAAACTTTAGTCATACCACCATCAGTCAGATTGGCTGAGTGGTTAGAACGCTAGCTTCGCAAACCTTAGGTACCGCGATCGATCGCGGACGCTAGACGGAAACAGACTAAAATAACTTGAAATTTCAGCGTAGAGGGGAAAATGCGTGGAAAAATAAAATAATATATGGGGCGAGTTCGCCGACGGGCGCCCGTGTATTTAGGAAAATTCTTTTTAGGAATTTTTTTAAAGTTTGAATTAAGCTTGCTATGTCAAGCTTAATGCAAGTTGGGCAAGTGTAAACTTGAACACTTGATTCAAACTTGCATTAAGCTTACACGCTTGAAAATTCCAAGCTTAATTCAAGTTTATTGACTTAATAAATCAAGCTTACTGCAAGTTGGATGCAAATTTGCTGTGTTGTCTGGGATGGATCTTCATACCTTGATAGACGTTCATTGATCTTCATGAATCTCATTGATCTTCATGTTCCCTTGATTGATCTTCATACCTCAGATAGATGACTCAGTCATCTATCATGTTCAGTGTCTTATGCGCTTGGTCATGGTGGGACCAAATTACAGTTCGTAAATACTGTATCCAATGGGCGTATCCAAGGAGAGTTCCTACCCCCGCTTCTCTCTTCAGCTTAACTAAAGTTACTAAATTATTAAGGTTATTTTGATCTTTCGAATTTTTTACGAATTTGCTGCGTGATCTGCTCTTCTAAGCTTTGGTTTTGAATTCATATTCTTCAGATTCATACGGCTTCTCTGTGGCTGAAGGTGGTTGAAGTTAAGACGTTGGGTAGGTGCACCATTAATTGACACTGCACCAATAATTTGCCCGATAATTTATTATAACATGCTTTTATTTCAGAACTGTTATCAAATGGTGCTATTTAGTACCCGTTTAGACATTTGTCTTCAATTTTACGCAATTTTCTTTTGAGGGTTCTGGGTATCAGAAATTGAGAATTTAAATTGAGTGAAAAAAAAAAAAAATGTATGATTCACAGTATCTGCCTTAATTCTGAAATTAAGATTAGTTCATTGTCAACCTGTTTCTATTTGAAGCACATTTCTTTTTAGAAATCAATATAAGCTGAATTGTATTAGATAATAGTACATAAAGTAAATATGTAGAGATTTTTTTATTAAGTAAATAAATTTATTTATTAAACCGTTTGAGGCGCAACCCTTTCCCAATGCTGAAAAAAGGGCAGCCGTTGCCATCGCTCGACTTAACTATACCAGCAAGATGGCGCACGATCGAAACGTTCATCGCGTGCAACAGATCTAGAGACCCTTTTTTGACGCTGCTGGCTGTGCCAGACAGCCAGGTGCTTTTTATTTCATTCGCTATAGTCATTATTACACGATGCACGAACAAATATGCACGCTGTTTGAAACAATTTTCTCAAAACAAAAAAAAAATTGACTCCAATAGTTTGAGAGACCATTTATCATATCACCAAATTTCATTTCAATCTTTTTAGTGGGAATTACGTGATGTGCGAACGAATTTTTATGCAGTTTGAAACAATTTTTGCAAAATCTCAAAATCTGGTCAATAATTCGACTCCTATAGTTTAAGTTGGGTGACCTCCTATCATGTCCCCAAATTTCCCTTCATTTTCGTCAGTGTCATTTTTGCGTCAATGCATTAAAAATTAAATCAGCATGTTTTTCTACTTACACTGCTGGCCATCGTAAATGCAACACCCTGAAGGAAGCATGCAAATAATATGAAATTTACAACATGCATTAGCTGAGGTGAGATATGCAAATGATTAGAATTTCAGCGCAGACGCACATCAAGCGCGCCTGTGGCGCCACCTCAAAGCGCTATTTAAGGCTTGGAGATTTCGACGGTTTCTAGTACAGCAATTGTGTTTTTCTTGCTTTTTTTTCAAAAAAACGATAAATTATGCCTCGTAGGAAACAACGATCATCTTTTGATCAAGTATCCGAGTTTGACAGAGGAAGGATAGTGGCATACCGAGATTGTGGGTTATCTTTCAGGGAAATCGGTCGTCGTATTGGACGAAACCAAACAACTGTGATGCGGATATGTGATCGTTGGGTGCAGGAGGGTACGACGGACAGACGTGATCGACCGCATCGACCTCAGTGCACCACGTCACGTGATGACAGGCAGATTGTACGCATGGCAGTGACGGACCGCTCAGTCACATCACGAACCATATCACAGCAGATTCAGTCTGTAACGCATCATCCAGTGTCTGCGCGTACCATTCGACGTCGTTTACAGCAGAATGGTCTGTCCGCAAGACGTCCGTTGCTTTGTCTACCTCTGACGCGGAACCACAGACGTCTCCGCCGCCAATGGTGCGATGAAAAAAGGATGTGGACGACAGAATGGAATGAAATTCTCTTTACTGACGAGTCACGCTTCTGTATGCAACACCACGACGGTCGGATTCGAGTCTGGAGACACCGTGGAGAGAGGATGCTGAACAGCTGCATTATGCACCGTCACACTGGTCCTGCACCGGGTATTATGGTATGGGGCGGTATCGGATATCTCTCTCGCACTCCTCTAGTACGCATTGCCGGTACTTTAACCAGCCAGCGCTACATCTCCGAGGTGTTGGAGCCAGTTGTCCTTTCTTACCTTCAGGGCTTGCCAACAGCCATATTTCAGCAGGATAATGCACGGCCACACGTGGCACGCATTGTCCAAGGGTTCTTCGTCAATCACCAGATTGAATTGCTTCCCTGGCCGGCGCGCTCTCCGGATCTTTCGCCGATAGAAAACATGTGGTCCATGGTTGCTCAACGACTGACCCAGAGTTCATCCCCAGCTGTCACACCAGATCAACTTTGGCAACGTGTGGAAGCTGCTTGGTCTGCTGTACCCCAAGAACACATTCAAAGTCTCTTTGAATCAATGCCGAGGCGTGTGGCAGCTGTGATCTCCAACAACGGCGGCTACTCTGGGTACTGATTTTGGCAGGAACCACGCTTCATAGAATGCTGTAAATTTAATCATTTGTTACTTGGTCAACATGTTATCTACACAATAAATTTTGTTGTGATATCTCTTGTTTTTCTTGGTGTTGCAATTTGGGTGGCCAGCAGTGTATTTCTTAGATGTCAATTACTGGAGCAGGAAGTGCCAATCACTGGAGTCATAATTTTGTTTTTTGTGTCAATTACTGGTGTCGCCACCATGCCAACATATAAAATATAGTAAAAATCTGCAGTGACTCCACTCGACTTTCCGAACACTTACGATTAAGATCATTACCAAGCATTTAAATAAATTTTAATCGGTGAATAATTCAAATATATATACCAAACTGAAGCGCAATCGAATGCGCCGTTTAAACGCTAGCGCACTTTCAATCATTTCTCCCCATAGGCCATAATGTAAAAGAAATCTTTGTCGTAGTCCTGTAGAAAAACTATAAGTCCTATACACATCAAAATCAATACCGGTCTTACGATGGTGGTTTACAATATGTATAACCAATTTGAGCTCAATCGAATGTACCGTTTAAACGCTAGCGCACTTTCGAGAATTTCCTCCCATAGGCCATAATGTAAAAGAAATTTTTGTCTTAGCCCTGTAGAAACACTATAAGTCCTATACACACCAAAATCAATACTGGTCTTGCGTCTGTGGTTCATAACATATATACCCAATTTGAGCTCAATCGAACGTCCCGTTTAGGAGCTATCGTGTTCACTCACACACATACACACATACATACATCTCGTAAAAATAGCATCAATGAATTCAGAAGACCTCAAAACGTGTCAATACACCAAAATCTCGAAATCGAATTTTTTCATGATTACAATACTTTCCTTACATGGTACATGTTGGGAAAGTAAAAATAGAATTTTCCAATATTGTGTGATAAATTATACCTTACATGAATTTTCAACGTTCATTTTTTTAAGTTTTGAAAACAATTTTTATTTTCTAGATAGTTTTAGTAATTAGCATATACTAGTTAATTCTTATTATTTCTCTTAACCCTTTAAGGCGCAGTGATCCCGCTCTGGGAACACCAAACTCTGACGTTTTGACTGTTGCCAGTCACGAAGAATAGATTGGATTTCTATAAAAATAGTTGCGGGTAACCTAGCTCTACGAGAATCCTTTACTTTTTAGCACGTCCTTTCCCGTCAAAAAATGTTCACGATTCTTCTTAACAGCACTGACATCTGCCGAAAAATGGAAGAATGCGAGAACATCCGGACAGATCGCCCAATGCTGAAAAAAGGGCAGCCGTTGCCATCGCTCGACTTAACTACCAGCAAGATGGGGCTGTGCGCGAGCACAGCCAGCTGTCGTCAAAAAAGGGTCTCTAGATCTGTGGCACGCGATGAACGTTTCGATCGACCGCCATCTTGCTGGTAGTTAAGTCGAGCGATGGCAACGGCTGCCCTTTTTTCAGCATCGGGAAAGGGTTGCGACTCAAAGGGTTAAAGTGCCAATTATACTGGTGCCCTCACCCTATCTCAGAGCTACATAAGAGCAAGCTTGACTGAAAACTTCGGCTGTGATATCAGTTGAGGATGAAATACTTCTAGAAATAAAGAAAGGATCTAAAAGTTTTGTGAAAACGCCACTTTGCATTTAGAGATAAGAGTAGAATAGAGTTTTTGTTTAAATGAATAGTTCAGTTTTTGATATGGGATGCCATTAAATATTTCACATTTTCATTCAATAAGCTTTAACCCTTTGAGGCGCAACCCTTTCCCAATGCTGAAAAAAGGGCAGCCGTTGCCATCGCTCGACTTAACTACCAGCAAGATGTGCGCGGGCACAGCCAGCTGCGTCAAAAAAGGGGTCTCTAGATCTGTGGCACGCGATGAACGTTTCGATCGTCCGCCATCTTGCTGGTAGTTAAGTCGAGCGATGGCAACGGCTGCCCTTTTTTCAGCATTGGGCAATCTGTCCACCTGTTCTCGCATTCTTGCATTTTTCAGCAGATGTCAGTGCTGTTAAAAAGAATTGTGACCATTTTCTTACGGGAAATGACGTGCTCAAAAGTAAAGGATTCTCGTGGAGCTCTGTCACCCGCAACTATTTTTATAGAAGTCAAATCTATTCTTCGTGATTGGCACCAGTCAAAACGTCAGAGTTGGGTGATCCCATAGCGGGATCACTGAGCGTTAAAGGGTTAAAAAGTCTACAGTGACTCCACTCGACTTTCGGAACATTTGATATTTACCAAGCGTATAAATAAATTTCATTCAACTGATTCGGATCTAGTGTTCAGACACTAGTGCTCTTAAAATGATTTGAGTGTACAGGCCACAAAGTATAAGAATACTGCATAAATGAATTCACAAGACCTCAAAACGTGTCAATACACCAAAATCTCAAAGCCGATTTTTTTCTTTCATGATTACAATACTTTCCTTACATGGCATAGGGTCGGAAAGTAAACATTTGGGTATAATTCTCGTTATTTTCTATCTTATTAATAGTGCTGCAGCAGATTGTCTTAGCGGATGGTCCGATTGTTTCAGTGCGTCGTTTAGCTTTGTTTCAGGACATGGTTTAATAGCCATTTAACGTCTTGTTAATTCTTGTTAGATAGCTCTATAGCATTATTTTAACACATTGTTTATTCTTGTTAGATCTCTCGACAACATTATCTTAGAGCCTTGTTGAGAGTTTCCTTAGCACAGCTTTAACACATATCTTTAATGAATTAACAACTCATTAACATTATTTTAGCACATTCCTATAGGTTATTTGATATTCTGCGTCGGATTGCTTGTCATTGTCTAATTGCACTGTTTTGCACTATTTTAACACGTTATTTCACTCTGATTTAGTACATTGTTTCATCTTGTTGCAGCTTTTCAATTAGCACATGGGTTTGCAAAAGAACTTTATTCTCCTTCAAAAAAAAAAATCTACACAAACAGTATTTCAGTGGAAGAAAAATCAGTCGAACTATGAATCTCAAACATTTTATTGTTGTACTAGGTGCTATATACACACTCTGCTAACCAACAGTGGAGCATAATCATTTTGATACTGCTTCACCAACGCAGGTCCGGCCCAAGGGGCGTGCGGGGCCCCAGGCGAAGCGCAAGCGCGGGGCCTCTTTTCTATCATGTCTTATGTAAGTTGCTACTAGCACTGCTAGTACGTATTAGCTTTATTTCTCGGATTTTTGGGGGATATGTCACAACCATCTACCAAGCTGGGTCTAATCTGATAGCAAAAAAATGGCCCAGGAGCGGGGCCTTAGGCGATCGCCTACATTCGCACCCCCCCTTGGGCCGGCCCTGACCAACGACCGATAAACTCCCGGAATGGAACTGACAACAGAGCTGCTTTCACTGCTGAGTAACTACTCGCAAACATTGCTGTGAGCCCATTTGGTGTTCCTTTTATAAATTTCCATGGCTTACAAGTTTTTTAGTAGCTTGATCTTTCCATTTCAAAATTGGTATAGGTATTTTAACACACTTCCTATAATCCAATCTAGCTGAAACTTCATACGCATTTAACTCCGGTGACACTGGACTCTTGCTCTTTCATTTATTTATTTATTTATTTATTTTATTTTTTTTTTTTTCGTGGCTCCTATCAAGTATAGTCGCCGATGCCTTCCTACATGCAGGTGGCTCCCTCCCCGAAAAAAATATGGAATCCGTCTTTGTTTTAGAGTCCATCGTTGATGATTGTTTTGAACTTTTGATGTATTATATTAACATTTTGTTAAAATTTATTTTGGAACGTATTCGTTATGATTTAGCACGCAGTGTTTAACGTTGTTGTAGATGAATATTTTTTATTGATTTAACTCATTAGCATTGTTGTAGCACATTATTTAGTCTGATTTTTAAACTGCAGTTTTTTATTTTTAATACATATTTTTGTTGCATTCTAATGGGGGCATTATATTAATACACTATTTTAGCACCGCTGTAGAACACTATTTCGTATTATTTTAAACTATGGTTGAGGACTGTTTTATACCATTGTTGGGCATTGTTTTAATCCGATTATGGGCTTCATTTTACAAAATGATTCAGCTTTTTACTTTCTTACAGCACATTATTTTGCTTAGCAATATTTTATCCAAATTTTTCTCGATGTTTTATTTTATTGTTGGCCAGTGTTTAAAGCATTACTTTTGCTTCGCTTCATCACATGATTTGATACTGTTTTAGTCTATTGTTGGACACTGCATTTTCCTATTGTTGAGCAATATTTCATTCGTGGGCATTTTTTTGCCACTTTTTTGTTCATTGTTGTTGCACATTGTTTAGCATTGTTTTAGAACTGTTTTTGCACTGTTATTGCAGATTATTGAATAGAATAAATTTAAGAAATAGCAATTATAAGATGTTGATTCAATACATTATTTCATCTTTTAATTATTACATTGTTATGACACATTATTTGGTCTTAATTCACTGTTAGATATTTTCAGCATACTTTTATATTGTTTTAAAATTGTTTTAACAAATTGTGTGAAAACATTTTGCACATTGTTTACCATTTTAGCACATTTTTATGCCAAAATGGTAAACAATGACATTAACTATCAAGTTGCTTAGAAGTATTTTATCACATTGCCCGGTCCAATTGTTTAGCTCAGTTTCAGATCCTTCAGCCCTCAGTTTCAGCCCCTCGTCACTGCTGTGCACTTCATGCACAACAGTGATGAATGAACCTCATGAATATAACCTCAACACGAAGATCCAGATAATGATGACATTTTTTTCTGTCAAGTAAGTTTTGCATTTATATTATCAAAAGTAATTACGTATTTAATTTTATGTCAAATTATAAACATTTTTGCCTTTCCCATTTGCTGTTAATTTTTATCACTTTTTCTTCTTGATTGTTGGCCTGAAAGATATGATAGATGAATCAAGTTACTGGTGTTTACTGATGAATACCGAAGTTTTAAAACATCGTTTAAAGGGGTACATTCTTGGCGATTTAAGTTACTTTTATTCATCAGGTTCTGAAGAGAGCACAGCCAGCTGTCGTCAAAAAATGGGTCTCTAGATCTGTGGCACGCGATGAACGTTTCGATCGTCCGCCATCTTGCTGGTAGTTAAGTCGGGCGATGGCAACGGCTGCCCTTTTTTCAGCATTGAGCAATCTATCCAGCTGTTCTCGCATTCTTCCATTTTTCAGCAGATGTCCGTGCTGTTAAAAAGAATCGTGCCAATTTTTTGACGGGAAATGACGTGCTAAAAAGTAAAGGACTCTCGTGAAGCTATGTCACCCGCAACTATTTTTATAGAAATCCAATCCATTCTTCGTGACTGGCAACAGTCAAAACGTCAGAGTTTGGTGTTCCCAGAGCGGGAACACTGCGCGTTAAAGGGTTAAAAAACTTCATATGGGGGGACATATATATATATATATATATATATATATATATATATAGTATCTATGTTATTAGAAATCTGTTTATATATATAGTTTTTTTATATATAAACTTCATAACTGGGGATATGTATAATCCCGAGTTATCTCCTATAAATTTTTTTCTCTCTGTTTGAAAAAGATATCAGATTAATCTCCCAGACTAAAGTATGGCAATACAGTATTTTTGAGCTTAGCATCCACCAACACACATCAGTTTTGAGATATCGGAGATATAATTTTCTATCGGAAATGAGGAAAATAATAAGCTTTTCTTTTCTGTAAGCAGCAAAGCTTTATCAGCACTTACTGACAGCAGAAAACGCTTTTATGAGCTGCTTCAGCGAAAGTTTTAGGAACAAAATGACCTTGTTTGATAATAAAAGAAAACTAATGTGATTTACGATGCTCTTGACTTAAGGGTTAAGTAGGAAAGCGTTTTTATATTTGGTGCCTTCATAACGCCATATGAAGTTAACCCTCTTCCCTTCTTTTAGGTCATGTTCTTGAAAACATTTATTTAGGAAAAACACAGAAAAGTTTTCAGTAAATTTAAAGTGGCCATCTTTCATAAGTTCAAATACGGAACACCCAAGAAAGGGGGAGGGCATAAAAATAACAGTGTTTAAACTTAATTAATTGTTAATGCTAATCTAAAGTCCTTAGATTGTAACACTGCCAATCACACAGGCAAATATTTGCTTTCACAGATTTAAGCTTTCGCTGTTCTTTGCAAATTAAAAGAAAAAATGAAATTTGGTGACCAACAAAAATCGGGAATTTTAACAAAGAACGGCTGTTTTCTGGTGGGGATCACAGGGGTGAAAATACGGGACTACTTCTAAATACAGTACGAAACCCAAAATTTGTAAATAAGGGACGGTTAGTCACTTTAGTAAATATGTCATTACGGAAGACCAGCTGGAAATTATAAAGCCATGTAATGAAAAAATTATCATACCGATGTTTGTATTTTTAATTTTAGCTATTTATTTGAAATATTGTTTACTTTGGGGTCGGCAAATTTTTTCTTTTCTTACTTTTCCTACAATATTGCTAATATTTTCAGAGACTGTAACGAATCCAGAATGCTTGGATTTTTATTGTGTCAAAAAGCTCCAAGTAGATTTCGGATATCAAATATCATCAATACACATATTCAGATCGGAAAATTATTTCCTTAGCTCAAAAGTTATTAAATAATGGTTATTTTCCGATTTAAAAAAAAAGTGCGAATGCAGATAGGAACAATACTCGAACGCAAATGGCAGATCTTTTTCCATTTGCGTTCGATTCATTTTTTTTTTCCGGATAATTAGTATTTCACTAATACATGTGTTATGTATCAACCTTTACCGATGAATTTTGAGCTGTTTAAACATTGCTTTAAGGAATGCATTCTTTGAGATTTTTTTCTTCAGATCCTGACAAGTTTAGTTGATCTTTCTCTAAACGCTGAAATCCAAGAAAATCCGAATTTTAGAGTCTCAACGTCTGTTATTGGTGGACAGGGACGTTTGTCCCTAAATTTGACAGATGCGTTTGCGTATAAAAAAAAATTATTTTAACTTTCAAAAGCAAAGAGAGAATTCTTCTAAGTTTAAAGTCTTACTGCGTGGTGTCTCTCTGTAGTACTGTAACTCCCAAACGGCTGGACCGATTTCAGTTTTTTATTTACTAGAAATCTGGTACGGTTCTTAGATATGTTCAGTGAGAATCTGTTCAACTTTTACCTTATATAAGATTAAAAAAAACTGGACACATGAAGTTTGAAGTCTGTCTGTGCATCATAACTTCCACACAGATAAGACTACTTTAATTCGGTCTGTTTTTGTTTAAAAAGATGGCTTAATTAAAGTAACTCTTAGCTATATTTGATGATGTTCGATTCACACAGGTTCCTCACTTAAAACTTCCTTCCTTCCAACAGTTTACTTTAAACTTGATTCGTAGTGTGTAGTTACTTGTTAGTTAAAAAAAAAAAAAAAAAAAAAAAAATTGTGATGAATGTGCAGCATTTGTATTCTCTACTTTCAGAAACACTTTTGAATATCATCCCGAGTTACATTTTGTTAACTGCTTAAAAAGGGTAGAATTAATGTGCCCAGAAAAAAATATCCCTACTTTTACCCTCACGTTGTATTGTTGTTGTTGTGAAGAAACTACAGCACAACGTGCAGGTAAAATTAACACATTCTACACGGACTTCTAAACGGACGAGGTTATCAGTTCGTTGCAATTTTTTTTTCCTTATATATGTATGTCAACGATGATCTTTTTACCACGTGAGCCGATTTCGATAATTCTTTTTTTTATTCGAAAGGGGGTACTTTATGAGGGTTCACATATTAATTTGGTCAAGTTTTAATGATATTTTCATTCAGAAAATTGAAAAAAGAACATGTTTTTAAACCATTGCCTAGAAGATTGCCAGCAAAACGTTCGTACTAATAAGTCGAAAATCGCCAGGGTTGGACACTTTGGGTGATAAATCTCCAAATTTTACACCAAAAAAATTCCCAAACCTGAATCCCCCTTGACAATATCTTCTATATTTAGCAAGAAATTTCCAAACTCTACTATTTTTCAATGGGAATAATTATTCGTTATATGATGAAGTAATTTAAAGTCGTTTTTTAAAAATCATATTTGTTTTTCAGAGTGCTTAAATAAATAACGCGAGCCCAGCCTTCTGCAACATACAGTTCAGCTTTTAGATATACACCATTAATAGAAGTAGTTCAACGTTTCACCGTACAATGGAGCTAAATTAGCTGCATCCTTTCTGTTGAAAAACGTTTCACCATGATTTGGTTCAACTGATCAATTTGAGCATCAAATCATGGTTCAACGCTTCTCCATAGAACGGTTTCAGCTAATTAAGCACCATTTTATGGGGAAATGTTAACTACTTTTATTAACAGTGTCTGCGGCACAATTTTCTTTGCTAAATAAGTTAATAATTCCAGTTTTTATATAAGCATTTATTAGATCCTGATGACAAAACAACACTTTTATGTATCTCTTCTGTAAAGGTTTTATCGAACAAGGTAACTGGCGTGATTTGACAAATACTCGGGAGTCAGGTTAAGCATTTCCTTGTTGAGAAAACACACGGGAATCAAAGTCCCAGGGGTTTGAGCTAGGCCATGTTCTTAGAATTATTTAATAAAAGTAAACATTCTGCACAAAAAGACACTTTTGATTTATAAATCATTGGAAGAGAAAAGCTGGAATGTATTATGCACTTTTGGGATGGAGGGGGCTAGCCCCTTCTGTGGGTGCGTATATGAGAGCATTCTTTAAACAAAAATTATCACTCCTTTCATACAGAAAGAATGTTTGCACCGGACTATGCGTATTCCATGAGTTCATGGAATAAAATGTACCATAAAATAGGGCAGATGGCCCCCTAACCGTCGACATTTTAGAAACATACTGAACTTAATTGAATTATTTTAATACCAATAGCTTACGCAGGAGTGGGCATAGAAATCCCGGGTCCCTCCCAATTTTTTATATATTTTTTTAAACAATTACTTAAAAAATGTGTTTAAGTTTCCATGCCAAATAATATTTTAAATAATAAAAATGTGTGAATTCGTTTACTTTATAAAAATATATTTTTTTAAAAGATGTATTTAAATAATTTGTTATTTAATACTCATATTTCGATAGCTTAAAAAAAAGAAAAAGTTAAGTTCGCAATCCTGCTTCGGAACCACCCTGAAAGAAAGAATTCTGGTTGTACTACTGCTCAGATGCAAGATTTGCTCTAATATTTTTGCATGAGCAAAAAATCCAAGAATGTTCTGATTTCTGAATAGACTAGACGTTTTAAATTCTGAAGATGTAGTATTCTGTTAAAAAGGTAAAAAAATACTTTTTTTATTTTAGTCTATAGTTCCTGGACTGAGAAGACATTCCGAATGCTGAAGTCATAAGCGGTTCGCAGGGGGGGGGGCTGCTCCCTCACTTTTTAATACTCAAAAGTAAAGATCCATCGAAAAATGATGGAGGGTGACTTAATGCACAAACCGAGAGAAGAAAATGATTACCAGCTAGCAAGAGTTCGACCCTAAAGCTCATTTAATAAAAAATTAGGTAAGGTCATTTAATCAATAAAGACGTTTAAATCCAGTAATATAGCTCAATTGAAAAAAAAAAAAAATCTGTTTAGCCACCAAGGCAAGTTTTTTTTACCCCCCCCCCCACATTTTTTTGGTGCGCCAGCCGCCTATGGCTGAAGTAGAATGGTGTGTTTTTCGGTGAAAGCACTTTTTCCTTTTCGTATAGTTATTTATCTGGCAGACCGAAATCTAAGAAGTAACTGTCTTATTGGAATAGTGCGCTCTTAAAACTTGGCAGTGATGATTCCTGGTCAGCACTTTAAGAAAATTCTTCTTTCTCCGTTCCTAAAAGAACAACAAGCATTTATATCTATAATGTAAACACTCATGGATATATGCCGAAATCTTTCGAAACTTTCTTTCGGAAATAAGAAAAATAACGAAAGTTCTTACATTACTTCACAACTCAGCCAAGGCAACAAAGTTTTATTAGCACAAAAAAACTACAAAATTAGATATATTTTGGTAGAAGAAAAAAAAAAAGAGAAGAAGAAGAAGAAGAAAAATTGTGTGCCTCTCCAGCTAAAGTTTCAAGAAACAAAGTACCTTTGTTTGGTAGTCAGGTGTTGGTAATAGAGAAAAAAGACTAATGTGATTTACGATGATTCAGGATAACAGGGTTATATAATATATGTATATAGGTGTGTGCTGTTGTGAGTGTAAATCATATGGGTTCGAGCTCCTCCTTAGAGGAAAAGATCTATTTACTTGAAAAATTTTCGTAAATTTCCAAAGAAAATTCTTACGAATTGTTAAGAAAAAAAAGTTATGAAATGTTAAGCCATATAGTGAAGATTAATCAGACTAAATTTTTATACTGTTGTGTTTCTAAGTTTTTTACCAGAAGATCTGATTGCGTTACAAGAATTTTTAATTTTTATGGATCAATAGATTTGCAAATAAGCATCGACTTTCACAGAATGTACTTATATTATTGGTATACATTACGTCGTAAATTGGTTTGAAGATGGTGTTCATGAGCATAAATCGTTCTTTTACAGGTCATTTAACAGAATTCCAATGCATTTCGACCATTGCTAAAAGTGTTTCATAGACGTTAATGAACTTTAAACAAAGCAAAAATTAATGTATCTTATTTTAAGTTTATGAAAGCACGCTCTCCGTAGAAAATAGGTTGTGTAGCATTTAAAACTATTTTATAATCCATTCGTCAGGCCTGATTTATCATTCTTTTTGCTCTCAAATGCTGATGCTCTCAATGCTTTGCTCTCAAATGCTGCTCAAAT
>JAWZYV010019173.1:0-26871 GCA_038373885.1 Cheiracanthium punctorium
AAAACCCTCTGCCAGTTAATGAAATTCTCGGAAATTTTTTATATCAGTAATATGATAGTGTTCTTGTACCGTGTCCTTAAAAATCATGAATAATTATGTTTAAATACCATAGGCTAACTAAGTGAGGGGGGGGGATAGTATAAGCTCTACCTAGAGCAATCTTAGGTGCCTATATGAAAATTACACTTTCTACAGAAAAGGTAGAGCCCTTTGGTGTATGAGGGTTGGATGCAGCCCACCTCGTAGAAATATTCAAAAAGCTTACTAAGTTATGTCAATATTAAAGCTAATCTTATATGAATCACTAACGTTAATAATTGCGGCGCCAAAATCAATGATATTTCTACGCTGAGAATGGCAACAACTAGATGTAAATATTTGCGGGTGCCTTTTTATTTTTGCGTTATAACATCACTCATCGCCAAGTTAAACTATTTGTACCTGTTGCCATAAAGTACACAAAGTAATAAAGTGGACATAATCTATTTATATATTACATTGACATGTGCAGTACCAAAATCGATGCTATTTCAACGCTGGGAACAGTAACAACTAGGTGTAAATATTAGCGGGTACTATGTTTGAATTGAGAATTTGTCTTGAGGTTTCTGACTACAATCTCGAAGATGGTCTTGTACCCATGGGCGCCGGCAGAATATTTCCCAAGGGGCGGCAAAGACTATTTTAACGTATGGTTACCATGTTGGAAAGAGCAAAAAAGCAAGGGAAAACACTGCATACAAAAATCCAGGGGGGGCATTTCCCCCCTTGCCCTATGCTGCCGGCGCCCATGCTTATACCCCTGTATATCCTTTTGACATTTATTATTTCCTCATAACATTCATTAACAAACATAGAGGAACGCAACATAAGTACAAACGCAGAAGAAGTCGGCGGGAGACAGCCATGGGTTAACTGGATTCGAACCCGAGGCCTCACCGCTCGCAGGCGGCTGGCAGTGATGGGTGAGCAAACGCAGACAGCCATGAGGTTTCTCGGGTACTTGTTGTGATAAAATCACTCATCGCCAACTCCGCCAATTTAAATTATTTGCATCTGTTGCCATTAAATAAATGAAATAATAAAATAAGCATAAAAAATAGATATGAGGTTGCTATCCTTGGCATATTTTAATTAATTATAACGATAAATATATGAGAAGGAAAATAGATGAAATACATATCTACGTTGGAGGCATGAAATTTACAAACATACGCGTGCACATACAACACCCGGCAATTGAAGGTCGATCAAATGGGTACATTTTGGCTGAGCTGGATTGCGCCTCATTCTACCACGAGGATTTCTCGGGTTTGAGACCGGGTCCCGCCACACGCTTCCCTACATGTCTATGCATATTTTTCAAGACATATCGTATGTACCTACATTGTTGATATTGTAACCAGGGATACGCGTTAAATAATGTAACCATGCAATAAAAACACCAGGTTGCTAATTTTGGAACATTAGCACTGGTTTTATTTAAACAGAAAAGTACCATGGAACCTTGGAGCTCATGAAGAGAATGATAGTGTACTGAGCCTTAATTCGAGAAAGCCAGTAGCTGCTGAAATTAAGAAATATCGGTGTAGGAATTCGTAGAACATTTTATCACCTATAAAGTTGTTTATTTATTTATTTTTAAACAACCATTCCATAAATGGAAATGTCACCAAGTCTTTTCATATATTTTGCAATATCAGTACTTGCCATGGCTGAAATTATGATATCATTTCAGCCATGTATCATCATTGTGTATCATCAGCTTTTATGATGATACACAAAATTTATAGTGACCCTAACTTAAATAAATTTAATGATAAATACTGTTAAAACAAAGAACCATGATTTTCGTTGAAATGAGTAAAGTAATTTAATCAACACTGTACTAAGAAGTATAGATAAGGTATGGGGAGGTGGACCTGGGCGCCTTGGAGGCGAGTTACTTTAAGTGGTTTAAGCAATAACATTTATGTTTAATTAAAAATAAATTAATTAATATTATAGAATAGTCTGATGTTTCTTATTTCTTTGACTTATCCTGAAAAGCCTTTTAAAAAATCCGTGTATGATCCGCTGAAAGAAACCGCATCCGGATACATTTTTTCCCTATTACGGATACGGATAATGTCTTTTTGCTCAGACAGATACTGATATGGATTCGGATCTTTTTTCCTTCAAATACATGCGGATATCCGGCACACCTCTACTGAATAGTCATTAAAAGATCCGCTGGAAAAAGCCGGGTCCGGATTTTTTAATGCTCTGACGGATTCAGATCTTTTTTATCTTCGAATATCCGCGGATATGGATATCCAGCACACCTCTATTATGTATGTACAGCTGCGGAAAAAAAAGTCCCACTTGTACTTTTTTCGGCCGTCGATCGTCGTACAGCAAAGTTACCGATACCAATCGTTTTCGATTGACGTCCACTTTAATTTGCTATGCATAAAAATTGCATAAGGGGCCATCTACATATTAAAATTCACACCAACTTTTTTTTCCCCAAAAGCAACCCCTAGATTTCCCTTCATATTTCAAAAATTTAGCTCATTTTAACCCCGGATACCCATTTTCAATAAATTTGAACTGAAAATGGGTGAGTTATGAGCACCCAAAATCCCCTCCCCATATGTTAAAATATTTTTTCATACTTTAAATCATATCTCATATAATATTGATAATAAGAAGCTGATTTTTATTCGTACTATTAGAACTAAACGACCCAAACATAATTTAATATTATGATTTTAAATAAAATTTTAATATAAATTATGAATTATTAAATTAATATTCAAAAAAATTATGAATAGAAACATAGCCAAATTTCGATGGAAATAGATGCAGAAAGTAATATTATATGGTTGTGCAAAATTTCAAATTTTTACGTTCGGTAGTTTAATTTATATTAAATAAAATATGTTATTTTCATGAGTTAAGGGACCATATATAAATTTATTAAGTGACAATTTTTTGAAAATTACTTAAAATAAAAGTAAATTAGATTTCTTTTGTGCAAAAGCACAGTAAAAGATAGCGGTATTAAAAAATATCAAATTTTGAAGCAAATAAATTAGAGTTTTTTGCAGTTTGATGGTGATTCTATAAAGCGTCTATTGTTGCGTCCGCTACCATATTCCCCCAAATAAAATATTTTCCAGGTATAGAATTAGATGCAGTAGATGTATGTCTTCTAATACAACGTCCTATTTCTGAAAAACTAACATCCTCAATATTCGAGGCATGAATTTGACCTTTTTTAATATTGGAAACATTGGGTCTTTGGACTTCCCCATACTTTATCAAACATTCAAAATCACGTTTTTCTGTCTAAATTTTCATCTGAATATAAATTAAAACTCCGCCAAAAGTCTTATAAGAATATTGCACTTTGCAGACGATAATATTAAATGAAGAAAGTGAAATAACAAACATCGTGATAATATTGGGTCGGCAAAAAAGTAATTGCGTTTTTTACATGGAATTCAAACAAATAAATTTTCAATCATGAAACCATTCTTCAAGTTTGACCGTAGCTGAGTAACATTCATGCTTGCAGTCAGAAGAGCTGAGAGCAGCCTCTCGCTCCAGCCAACATTTCACCTGTCCAAGAGAACCATCAAGGGAAAAATTCAATTTCAAAATTAGAAAGATTTTCAAAATCGTGAGCAGTCATTTTGCATTTTTCCTTTAAATCATGTGTACGAACCAAGGAACTTGTGAACTCGCGGGTCATTTGGACCACTTACTAAATATTCTAATTTCGACCCTTGATATTCTTACTACAAAAAACTTTAAGTGAGATGAAAAAAATATTTTCCTTGAAAATAATGTTTATTTCTTTTAACTCTCTTGAGCGAATTGAATGAAAGGCGAAGAGTTCGGAACCTACAAATAGCGTTTTAAAATTTGCATAAAAACGCGCAAAAAATAATTCGCAATATCTACGGAAATTATCTTAGAAAATTGGTGAAAATTTATATTCAGGGTAATTTGAAGGTTTTCTTTCGTTTAATAAAGTCAATATACAGTGCTGCCATTGAGAAAAACGAAGTTGATGCAGAATTAAATATGAAGACGGCCCCTTATGCAAATAAATTAATAGTAAATTAAAGTATGCATTATTTGCAAACGAATGGTATACATAACTTTCCTGTATGACGAACGATGGCGAAATAAAGAGCAAGTTTGACATTTTTTTCCGCAGCTGTACACTCAGACAACACAAAAACTCTATGAATCAAAAACAGTGTTTTACTACTGGGCTTAATAGGGTACCCCACTTATATCCAAATACCATTTACAGTTAGGCTGATCCCTGACTCTCTAACAGTTCCGGGCAACCACTTCAAAATAAAATATTTACCGCCATTGTTCCAAAAAGATTTAAAAGTTAAGCACGAAATTATGTATAAAAATATAGAAAACAATCTGCGCTACTTTAAAAATCTAGAAATCCACCCGTTCCGTGATTTTTAAGGCTTTTTTTTTTGGGGGGGGGGGGCTATTTTTAGTTCCGTTTTATTTCCGAGAATAAAAAAAGTTAATCATCTGCGTGACAAAATTAGCTTTCGCAATCGAAATGACGTCAAATTACACGGAACAAAATCACGGGTTTCAGGCTTTAAAGGAAAAGTTGCAATTTCAATTCGTTTTAGACAGTTTTTCCAGATAACATAGCTTAATTTATTTTTCCTTAAAATGATCGTCTGCTGAAGATATAAGAGTGTCTGTTTACACAAAACGAAATCATTCGAATGCGAAAAGTTTCCGCACGTTTCCAGAAGAGCGTGAAATTCGATTCAGGTATATAATAAAAAACTGCATATGAAGTTAATTATTTTAGGAGGACGAAGGTTAATAGATTGAGTATAGACGTATTTTCGTCAATGGCTTTTCTAGCGCCGTTGTAATTGCCTCCACAACGGGCTTTAACTTCTACTGTCATTTATATTTTTCACCTTTTTTCAAAAGAAAATACATATTTGGTCCAGGGGAGGTAGGATGCAGATGCACCAACCCTTTAACCTTTTGTTTGTAGTTAGTGCTAACAGGTTTCCTCAAAATTATTGGGTTCTGTCACAGAACTGAAAATGATCCAAAGATTTCTTTCAAATTCTTTGGAAAAAATAGTGTAAAGTATAAGGAAGAGGGTCCAGCGAGAATCTCCTCAAAGCTTTTGTTAAAACTTCTTTTGCAAAATCTCTCGTATGCTGTCTCAGGTTATGTTATTTGATGGTTAGATACTTATTAAATCATTACTCCATCTACTGCCATATATTTAATTACTAACTGCTGAAGAATGATAAAAATTAGTTTTATCACTTGATATTTAAATTGTGGGGCTGCACAATTTGGAAATAGTTTTTCTCATCATTGGAAATAGTCTTTCTATCTCCTCTCCCACCCTCCTCCTTTCTTATTTTACAAGCTAGTGAGTTATGATAGCCATGCCTATTATTAATTACTGCCATTGGCGGCTCATGACCAGTTTCAGTGGTGGGGTCCGAAAAAAAATGCAATGTCAATTAAAATCTGGGAATATATAAATACATATAGAGTAATCCCCCCCCCGTGCACACAGTGTAAGTATTTAAAATTTTTCAACTGGCAAATGATGATCAAAATTACCATACAACTTTTGCTATTTTTGCCTACTTTTTTTAATATTGAAAAGTCTACTCTATTACTAATCAAAAGGCCAAGTTTCATTTTTATTTAGTATACTAGCTGAAGTACCCGTCCTCGACGGGTTAGTGAATGAAAATTTCCAAAAAGCAAGAACTTTCGTCAGCATTGTAGGAGTACACAGAATGGATGTAGTATGTTGCCAAAGTAAAGAAAGCGAAGTTATAATTTTTATGTATTGTTAAAATATTACAGGTTAGAGAGTAACTAAGTAATATCATTTCATTCGCTTTAGTCGTAATTATGTGATGCGCGAACGAATATTTACGCATATTGAAATAATTTTCGCAAAATCTCAAAATTTAATTAACATTTTTGAAAAATTTGAAGCCTAGAATTTAAGTTGAGTGACAGCCTATCATGTCACGCAAATTCGCTTCATTCCCTGCAGTCTTTATTTCGTGATGCTGGAACAAATTTTCAGCATTTTAAAACGATTTTCGAAAAATCTCAAAATGTAAGCAAAATATTTTTAAAATTCAACGCCTATAAATAAAGATTAGCAACTACCTATCATATCACTCAATTTCGTATCATTCGTATTAGTCGTTATTACGTGATGTTTGAAGAAATATAAACGTATTTTGAGAGAATTTTCACAAAATCTCAAAATCTAATAAAAATGTTTAAAAAATTGGACTCCTATAGTTTATGTTGAGCAACCATCTATCGTGTGACCAAATTTCATATCATTCGCTTTAGTCGTTATTATGTAATACGGGAACAAAGATTCACTCAGTTTTAAACGATTTTCACAAAATCTTGAAATCTGATGGATTTTTTTTAATTAGATGCTTATATTTTAAGGTGAATGACCACCTATCATTTCACCATATATCATTTTTTCACCTTTGCAGTTATTACGTGATGCTTGAACACAAATTTACGCAGTTTGAAAGGATTTTCGCAAAATCTCAAAATCCAATCAAGATTTTTTAAAAATTGGACGCCTATGTTTTAAGTTGAGTGACCACCTATCATGTCACTCAATTTCATATCATTCGCTTCAGTCGTTTTTGCGTGATGCTTGAACACAAATTTACGCAGTTTGAAACGATTTTCGCAAAATCTGAAAATCTAATCAAGATTTTTTTTAAATTCGAAGCCTATGTTTTAAGTTGAGTGACCACCTATCATGACACCAAATTTCATATCATTCGCTTCAGTCGTTTTTTACGTGATGCTTAAACAAAAACAGCGTCACGGACAGAATGACAGAATGACAGACAGACAAACTTTTTTTTGAGGGTCGCATCGTATTCCCGGGTGCTTGAAACGGATAGAAATCGCAAAATTTTTGAATTCCAAGAAATGTACAGACAAAAGTCTAATTTTATTTATATAGATATGCCTTTTACCGCTGCTTGTTCATATTTTTAAATGAATTATTAATAGCATATACATTTCGACATCACATTTCGTAAAATCAAGAAAAATAAACAGAAAAATATCTTACTGCACTTCAAAAATACGTTCACGCACATAAAAAGTGATTTCATCCTGAGCGGAAAATTTCGCCAATAGTTACCGATTGGCGAAATTTCTCCGTACAGTTCTCCGTTTAGATTACCGTGCGAGGGTCCGAAGATCTGGGCCCCAAAGACAGCGCCAAATAAGCCGTTTAGAAGCCAAGTTAATGGCGCGTCAATATGGCTTTGTGCTCAATGTCAAATACGTCAACCCGGTAAACGGAGAAAGGACGCCAAGTTCAAGGCGAACAAGCCCATGGCCCGTTTAGATAGGGAAAAATCGTAACTATCGCTTTTTTAAGTGCTTTTTTTCAATGGATATTATTAAAATAGAGTAAAATGCACATATTTTTTCAATAAAAGTAAATAATTAAAAGAACTGTGTTACATAACAGAAAGAAACTTTGGTTTAGATGGTGGTTAGCCGGTGGAGCCAGGCCCCTCTGGCCCCTAATGACGAGCCGCCAGTGATTACTGCACATCAAAAGTAATGCCGGATCGTAAACATTTCGGCTATTAGGCACAAAACAATCAATATGTGGCCCTCTTGAACATCATAATGTGCTTTTTAATTTTTTTTTTCTACTATGATCTAATAATAAATCAAGTTCCGACCAGACAGTTGCAATTCGTGTATATAAGAAACTGGAATTAAGGGTGCATCCCATAAGTAGTGGTGAAAAATTTATTATAAAATAATTTACTTAGCATATTTGATCGATTTGTTTAAAATCTTCAAATAGCATACTCCTGCATCAATACATATCTGGAGGCAAGGTTTCCAGGCCTACAGCAGTGCCACAGCTAGAGATTATGTAACAAGGGGGCAAACCTTAAATTTGGCAACCCCTTCACTGGAACCATAACTGGTTTTGGCTGTGCCTGCTCGGGCCCCGCGCCCGTTTGTCCTCTGTAGTTGCGGTCCTGCATGCAGAGCATCCTATAAAGTCTTCTCCCGGATGTCCTTTTGAGCCTATGTAACAGGAACCTTCATGTTTTCAGTTATGACCAAATGTTTCTCTTTCAGGACTCCTTTTAACCCTTTGAGGCGCAACCCATTCCCAATGCTGAAAAAAGGGCAGCCGTTGCCATCGCTCGACTTAACTACCAGCAAGATGGCGGACGATCGAAACGTTCATCGCGTGACACAGATCTAGAGACCCTTTCTTGACGACAGCTGGCTGTGCCGGCACAGCCAGCTGTTCCTGCACAATCCTGTTGGACTGCATTCGGTTGTTATGTACTTAGAGTACAGATGTCAGCACTAAGCAATGGCTGGTTAGGTAGCACTGTATTTTCTATTGTTGGATATGAAGTGAATTAATGTGTTGCGGACTGAAGTGATTTAAATTGGATGTGGAGTTTTCGATTTGAGCTCGTGTGTTTAGTTCGCCCAGTAATGTTGGCGGCAATTTGATTCATGCATGATTATTTGTTGCTTTTTTGGAAATAGTTTAAATGAAGGAATTTTATTGCTTTTATGAAATATATTTTAATTAAAGCTGAGTTTTTGAAGTTAGTTCGCCCTGAGTTGGCGATAGTATTTTTAATGTTCAATTGTTCTGCATGTGATGTGATGTTTTGTGTCGTCCAATAAATAAGTTCAAGAAAGTTGTGACATGTCTTCTTATGTTTAAGCAACACCTAATTTTAAAAAAATGTTAAATCGAAGATTTATTTAGAGATTAAATCATCAGATTTTAAAAGAGTCTTATCATCCATCCAACCCCTTTGGAAAACAATTCCGGAACTCACGTCCTGACTCCTCGGAAGCGACTTTGAATGGGTGAGTTATGAACAATGATATATGGTATAAAGCAAATATAGTGCACGGAATACCGCTATGTTGTTAATTTTTTTAAAGTTACACTTTTTAAATTTGTACACAATCCCTGTACAAAAAATTCCCAATTAGTAAAATGTGCCCCATTCGGCTCCGATTGTCTAAAAATTGGAAGAAGGGGGTTGGAAGTTGAAAAATACTTCAATTTCTACTTTCCGATCATGTACCATGTAACAAAAGTTGTGTCAGTATGAAAAAATTCGATTTTAAGATTTTCGCGTATTTGCACGTTTTGAGGTCTTCTGAATTCATTTATGCTATTTTTACGAGACGTAAGTACGTGCGTGTATGTCTGTGAGTGAACACGATAGCTCCTAAATGGTGCATTCGATTGAACTCAAATTTATATATGTTATAGACCACCGTCACAAGACCAGTATTGATTTTGATATATATATAAACAGGTTTTTTTACAGAGCTACGAGGAAGATTTCTTTTAGATTGTGGCCTATGGACGGAAATTCTTGAAAATGCGCTAGCGTTTAAACGATGCATTCGATTGAGTACAAATTGGATAAGTATATAAAAGGTCACGATCAAATTATCTGCATAGATTTTGGCGTGTGTAGAGTTGATAGTTTGTTCACAGGATTGCAAAAAATGATTCTTATACATTTCGACCTATGGACACAAATTATTAAAAATGAACTATGTCTAAATGGAGCATTCGAAGAAGTTCAGATTGGGAATGTATATTATAGATCACCGTTACACAACATCTATAGATTTTGCTGTGTATAGGACGTATAGTTTTTTGAAAGGACAGCAAATGTATGTTCTTTTATATTGTAGCCTATGGACGGAAATTCCTGAAAGTGCGCTAATATCTATAAGGTGCATTCGATTGAGCTCAAACTAGGCATGTATATTATAGATCGCGGTCTCATAACCTGCATAGATTTTGGTGAGTGTAGAACTGATATTTTGTTCACAGGATTGCAGAAGTAATTCTTATATATTGCGGTTTAATGAAAAGGGAGCTAGTAAATGGTGCATTCGATTGGCATCAAATTAGGTACGCATATTATAGGTCACTGTCTGACATACTGCATAAATTTTAGCGAGTGTACGGCCTACAGTTTTTTACAGGGCTACAAGGAAATATTCGTATACACTGCGGACTATATACTCGAATCATTTTAAGTGCACTAGTGCCTGAACACTAGATCCAGTTCAGTCAAATGAAATTTATTTATACGCTTGGTTAATATCAAATGTGCGGAAAGTCGAGTGGAGTAACTCCAAATTTTTCTGCATTGTAGAGTACTGTCAGTTGAACCTTTTTCCATATTTTTATCATATAATGCACATAAATTTGTCTATTTTGACTTATGAACTTAACTCCCATATACACACACACACACATATATATATATAATATATATATATATATATATAATGTAATGTATAAAAAGGTAATTTGGATTTTACTAGTTTGGGTATTGTTCAAGAGGGTACTTTCAATGTAAGTTTTGCTTTTCTGTCATACTTGCCACGCGCGCTCTGGAGCTATGTTTTATTTATTTTGTTATTTCTCAGACATCGGGCCGTCGATTCTGAGTACTTTAGAGTGTACACGTGTCCCCACGCCCTTGTAGCCCCGGATGCGGGTCATGTTGGTAAATGTGTGTGGTTCGATCAGAGATAAGAGAGAGGCGGAATTATGTCTTCGCAAACCACGTGGTGTGGTAAGCGTAAATACTCCCGCACATCGAAAATCGAGAGACTTCTGCCACTGGAACTGCTTAATGAGTCCACGCTGATTCTTGCACCCGTCTCCCCTCCCCTCTTCTCATTTTAAATTGTAACTTAAATGTAATGTTCAATAAACCATATTACCTGCCTTAACTCTGAAACTTTACTTGAAATATCTGACGTCTCAAATAGTCGACAGGATGATTGCCTGTGTGCCAATTAGAAATTTTAAATTGTAAAAAATTAACGCTCAATAGTCCGGGAGACGGGTTCATCGCCCATCGCTCGCAGGAGATGCAGCGCGCCTCTTCGCCGACCAGCCGATGGCCTACTCCCTTGAGTCCGCTCTCCGCTGGCCAACTTCGTCGAGCCCTGCTCTGGGAGATTTCAACACCGACTGATGAGTCAGGTTATCTTCTGAAGTACTTCACAGAACATCCTGCACGTTCTACGCCGTTAATGCCGAAATGGAAGAACGTCTGCATTGATGAACAGCCTATGCCGTATTTCTGCAGCGCTCATCATACCGAAATCTGCGCCTCCTAATTCATCTTTTTTTTTCTTCCTTTTCGCACGTTCGCCGCAAACCAAGAGAAACTCCTGTCATCATTACGGCGGTGCCTCAAAATTTACTGCCTTCGTTGCCCCAAAACAGGGCCTCCCCTTAGAAGTGTGCAACTGAATCATTTCCCCTTTTTCTCCGTGCCGAATATTTTTGTTTTTGTGCGTACAACTCTTAGGTTGACCGAAATTCCTCCTGCCTGCATTGAACTTGTGAGAGAAGATATTTTTTTGTGTGTGTTTTGTTTATTGTTGAAGAATGACGATTTCAACTTGTGGATATTGATTAAGTGAAGTAAGCAAATTATATTTTCAGAGTTGAAGTGAACATTAGAGTATTATATTTAAATGGATATTAATTGTGTGTGTGTTATTTTAAAGGGCTATTTTAGTGTTGATGAAAAAAAAAATTTTTTTTTGATATATCTGCATTTTTTTCCATTAATATAGTATTTTCATTAAGGTAAGATTTTGTAAATTTATTGCAGTATTATTATTAATGTTGCAAAATAAAAATTCTGAATGCAATTATTAAATGCTTCTCCGTTCAGGTACAAATTTAGAAAAAAATTTCAGCATGTCGTTAGATGGTAAAGAAAATACACAAACTATTGCCACTATGTCCCTGCAAAAAAGTGATGAGTTTATTGCCCCCTTTAATTTTGAAGATAATATGAGTTTTGAGAGTTGGATCGCATATTACGAACGGTGTTGCTTACAACAAAATAAAGATGAAGATTGGAAATTTCAAAATATAGGAAAATTTCTTAAGGGGTCTGCCTTAACAACATACATAAATAATATTTCAAATTGTAAAAATTGGCAGGAATTGATTGAAATACTAAGAGAAAAATATATTTCATGTACGACCTTTACTTTCATGGATTTTACAAATTTAAAACTAGAAAAAATTTCGAATCTAATAACTTATTTTCATGAAAAATTAGAAATAGGTAGAAAATTGGGGCTACCTAATAATATAATATTAGAAGGATTGACCAATGGTCTTCCTAGTAATGTGAGAGCTCTTTTAACCCTGCAACCACCCAGTAGTGCCACCGAGTGGCTTAAGGTAGCATCAAAATTAATTAAAATTCACGAACCGCCCCAACAGGCAAGCTTTACCTCCTCGACCGATAATGCACAAAATCCTAGTTACTTCACACCCAAGCTTCGGAATTTTAGACCCTACCATGCTCCTGTTTATAACCGACCAAATTGGCATCAACTGATTCATAATTCAACCCAAGGGCGAACCCAAATAAATAATTGGCCCCGTTTTCGACCCCTATCTCAAAGTTTACACCACCAAAATAATGTCAATTACCAAGAAAGCACCCTACCTAGAACTCCATGTAGAAAATGTGAGGGGCTAGGGATAAGTAATGCTTTCCATTGGACGCATACTTGTCCCTTTAAAAGTAACAACAAAATTGCGACAAACCCATACGCGACACCAAATATGACTCACCCGAATATGACTTCGAACAGCACTATTTTAAATTCACAAAATAATGGTACTGAGACCTCGCGAGAAGAGAACTTATGACTATTTACTATACCCGGGTACCTAAGGAAAAAATTAACTCAACCCAAAATTGACAATTTTGAATTTTTAAGTGTTCCCTGTGTCATAGACACTGGCTCTACACTCTCAGTTTTGCCGCAAAGTTTCGTTGGACGATTTAATTTAGAAGTACAGAGAGTCTCACCTTTAAATGTTACTCAGGCAGATGGACTGCTGATACTTGATACAGTGTGTTATGTTAATTTAGAAATTGGAAACATTACTCAGTGTGTAAAATTTTTTATAGTATGTTCAAACCTACCATATGCCATATTGGGTTTACCAGAGTGTAAAAAGTTTTGTTTATGTATTGATTGTGTGAATTTATGTGTTTTTCAAAATAATGTTAGATTACCTTTATACAATTATGATGCCTTACCTATGTCTCTACATTTAAATCAACCCAGTTCTTCAACCGATAGCAAAGCCTCTGAGGAAAGCGTTCCCCCTCAGACTGTTTATAAAGCTATCAATCCAAAATTAGAGGAATTATTAAATAAATATGAGAAAATCTTTGCAAAAATAAATATGATATTGGTCGTATTAATGTAGAACCTCAACGTATAAATTTAACTTCTGACTTACCTGTTTGCCTCAGGCCTTAACGAACCTCTCCTAAAGAGGAAGACGAAATTAAATTTCAGATTGAACAATTATTAAAAGCTGGTTTAATTAAGGAAAGCAATAGCCCCTATGCTGCACCCGTCACTTTAGCGTATAAACGCGACGAGGGTACCAAAACTAGACTGTGTGTGGATTATCGTAAATTAAATAATATAGTAAAAAATGATACCGAGCCTTTGCCACGTATTGACAGTTTATTAGATAAATTAAGTGGGGCGAAAATATTCTCAACTCTTGATTTGACGTCTGGATTTTGGCATGTGCCCATCCACCCTCAAGATACTGAAAAACTAGCCTTTGTAACTAATACAGGTCTCTATACGTTCCAGGTATTGCCATTTGGCATTAAGACAGGGCCTGCTATATTTAACAGAGTAATGAGAAGAATATTAAATAAATATAAAATTAAATTTGTCTATAGTTATTTTGAAGACATAATGGTTTTTTCTTCTTCTATGGAAGAACATATGCAGCATTTAGAAACTATCTTCCATCTATCCAGAAAAGTTTTGAAACCTTAAAAAATATTTTGATATCTAAACCTGTGTTACAATTATACGACGTTAAATTACCTATCCATGTATTTATTGATGCATCAAATTGTTCAGTTGGAGCTGTGTTGAAGCAGCCGGATGCCTCAGGTATCTTGCACCCGATTGCATATCATTCGAGATCGCTTCGATCATATGAAAAGAATGCCTCAGGTATCTTGCACCCGATTGCATATCATTCGAGATCGCTTCGATCATATGAAAAGAATGCCTCAGGTATCTTGCACCCGATTGCATATCATTCGAGATCGCTTCGATCATATGAAAAGAATTACACTATAACTGAATTAGAATGTTTGGCTATCGTTGATGCCCTTGATAAATTTTATCATTACCTTCACGGTCAAAAATTTGTCATTCATACTGACCACGCGGCATTGGTTTGGTTAAAAAATGTCAAAAATTTAAGAGGACGATTATTCCGCTGGTCCCTTAAATTAAGTATGTTTGACTATGAAATAAAGTACCTAAAGGGCTCAACAAATGTCGAAGCTGATATGTTATCAAGGATTCCTCCTTCTCAACATCTCTAACTAATTCAACCTTCGGTTTTATTGTTAGATGCTGAAGAAATTAAAGATCAACAATTAGCAGAAAATATGCATGTTCCTAAATATAAAATCATTAATGATTTAATTACCATAAATAAGAAAGGATTAAAAAATAGTGGTGCCTATGAGCTTAAGAAAAACTTTAATGAAAAATGCACATGAAAATTTTGGCCATCCTGGTGTTCAAAAAATGTTAAGTATAATTTCACCTTCCTATTATTGGCCTCATATGACTCAAGATATTTCCAATTATGTTAAACATTGTTCGACTTGCCAATTTAGCAAAAAACCTAAACAGAAGAAATTTGGTTTGTTACAGGCTGTACCTGCTACTGATAAACCCTTTGAATGTCTTTCGATTGATACTGTAGGAGGTTTCAATTATTACAATTCAACAAAAAAAATATCTACATCTAATAATTGACCATGCTACAAGATATGTTTGGGCCTTTCCTTCGAAAAGTGTCACTATTGAAACCTATGTAAACTGTCTAAAACAAATATTCAACATTCAAGTTCCTCAAAAGATACTTAGTGATAGAAATGCAGCTTTTACTGCTTCGCGTTTTAAAAAATTCCTCAAGAACTACAATACTAAACAACTATTAACTTCAGCTCATCATCCACAGACAAATGGAAAAGTAGAGAGAGTAAATCAATCCATAATTACTAGATTAAAATGTAAAGTTAACTCTTCACCTTCTAAAATTCCTTGGACTAAGTTACTAGAGCAGGTTATTAGTGAATATAATAACACACCTCATTCAGTAACGAAGTTTACACCTATGTATTTAATGTTTGAAAAATTGCCATATGACTCACCTATTTCGGAAAATACCTATCCTCCTGTTGATGAAGCTCGAAAATTAGCAAAAGAAAGGACAATAGAATTTCATAATAAAAATAAAATTAGATATGACAATAAATTCATAGAAGCTAATTTCGAACCAGGAGATCTTGTAATTTATGAAGAATTTAACTACCCAAATGCACGTAAATTATCTCCTACTTTTTCAGGTCCTTATTCAATTGTAAACAAATGTTCTTCAGTTACATTCGAAATTGATAAACCTAATTACCATACTAACCCAGCAAGCGCACACACGTATATATTACGTATTCCCGATGTCGAAATGTCGAAAATAGGTCGAGGAAAAATTACAGCAAAAAATAGCGTTTAAAAGAGATCAAACATACATTGTGTTGTCGACGTTTTAAAGAGCCGTTGTATGCTGGTCAGGGAGGCGGCTATCTTCGACTGTTAATGTTTGTCACCCCCACGAGTTCTATAATCCGTCAATATATCGCCGATTTCCGCTCATAGCTTCGGCGATCTGGAGAGACCCCCCAGCCAGCCAAGAAGAAACAGATGGAGCACCGAGAAATTTTTTCAGCTTAGTTAATAGTCAGTTTAACGTCGAATAAACAGTGCAGGGGAGACAAACGTTACCGTGTCCTTTCACACGACCTTTGACCTGTCCACCCCACGCGATTTCTCAGAATTTTGGAGAACGCTGAAGTCACGTCACAGATGCATTTTTTTTTTCTTCTTTTTGTGTGTGTATTCCCTCGTGGTTCGCTTCGCAGTTTTTTTATGCAAGGGCAGATCTAGCTTCATTTTCATCGCGTGGTCACTGGCTGAGCTGCTGCGCTGCACAGAAAAGTACATTTTCGATAGTTTTAACTATAAAAGTGGATATTTTTCAAGAATCTCTTGGAATATTTTCAAGTTTAATGCTAACACGATTTATCGTTAGCTTGACATGTATTAATAAGTTTGTCTGGCTCTCTTTAAATTGTGTTGGCCGGTGTTGTTAAAGTTTGTCGGGGTAACTACTAATTTTAATTTCGGCTGTCAAAATTTTAGAGGTGAGTTACATAATTACTTAACTAATACTTATGTGCTTTGTTTCTTTTAATCATTTTCTTTTTAATCGCTAATTATAAGTCTTGTTATTCCTTATTATAGAGTGAAATATACAGGTACAATTACCATAAAATCAACTGCTTACCTTAAACATATAAAATATTTTTTTCTCAGAATAAGCACGATTTTACTTAATGTGAGCTTACTATAACAAAAGTCAACCATTATTGCATTATGGCTTAGAATGAAATAGGTTAAGCTTTTTTGTGCAAAGGTAATTTTTTTTTCTTTTTAAATTGTATACTAATATGTATGCATCTAGTATGTAATATAAACCTGTTTGGAGTAGTAAAATTTAACAAATCAAAGAATTAAGAGAGATAAATAAAAAACTGTTTGTGTAATGAAGTAGACAAGATTTTTCTCGTGGGACGGGGGGGGGGACTAAAATTTATAGATAGAAAACTTGTTCTCATTTTATTACATGGAAAAAGTAATAAAAAAAAGCAGGCTTATTCGTCTAATAGGTCGTTCCTTGACGATTTCGTCGAATCCTGACAATTTATAAACGTTCTAATTGTACCTCAATTCTAGATAATTAGAGAATGTGTGAGTCACATACATTTACATACATCGTGAAAGCATGGAAATTCAAGCAGTTCTTATCTTGCGCACATGCCGTTTAAAAAAAAGGAAACACTTTATATTTTTAAATATAAAACATTTTACTACTGGTTTTAGCTAATGAAAAGCAATTTTGAATTAAATGTTCAGTAATAACAAGTTTTAAATTAACTTCTAATCGTTTAGATAAAGTTATAAAATATATATTGATAAAAGTTTGAACATATACAAAAAATATATTAAAGTTAAAAATATAATCTTGATTTTGAATTGAACTCATAAGTAAGTCGCATAAACAGCAGATGTCGCTTTTACATATTAAAGGGTTTCCATTTTTCCCTGGTACATTTTATTAATCATTTTGACTGTATTGGGTATTTTTAATAAAAAATTATTTAATCTACTGTTATAAAGAATCTATATATTTTCATATACTGGTGAAAAAGTAACTTTTTTATATAAAATAAGTAAATTATATTTACTATTAGTAAAATTGCATTTTAAACTGTATTAGTTAACTAAATTTACTAATATTTATTTAATTTTTTAAGTTACTTTTTCACCATTTTTCAACAATATATGAAATTACTTAATTGTTCATAACTTTGAATTTAACAACTCCCGCCCCACTTTTTTTTATTGAATATACCTAATACAGTTAAAACAATTCATAAAATGTACCGGGGGAAAAAGTAAATCCTTTAAAATGTAAATTAGACTTAAGCTATTAATGCGAGTTACTGATTAGTTAAATTCAAAAAATCAAGATTATATTTTTTCTTTCATATATTTTCTCTATGTTCAAATTTTTATGAATGTATATTTTGTAACTTTATCAAAACGATCAGAAGTTAATTTAAAACTTGTTATTTCTGCATATTGGATTAAAAATTATTTTTCATTAGCTAACAAACTAATAGTAAAATGTATTTTATAGAAAAATAAAGTGTTTCCTTTTAAACGGCAAAAGTGCACAAGATCAGAGCAGATTGAATTTCCATTCCTTCACGACGTATGTAAATGGAATGTGCCCATTCTCTAAAGGTCTGGAATTGCGGCATAATTACTACGTTTATAAATGGTCAGAATTCGACAAATTCTGTGAAGTCTTTAAGGAACGACTTCTATTAGACGAATATAAGCCGGTTTTCTCTGTCCTGTTGAAGCAATTTGACAATGTATAACGTAAAATCAACCACTATGAGCTGAATTTTATAAACAGATTCTGAGAATCTGTCTCCCTTCTCCGTTATAGCGACGAGTGTTCGACCAATGTCGGGGATTTTCTCTTCCTGGCGGTCACCCTTTTCCATTCTTGCGCCGTAGTTAAGCGAGATTGTTATCTCTCACGGTCGCCCCTCGCGGGTGATACGCCGTCGAGAAGTTCAGCGCTCGACGGGCAAACAGGTGGACATATCCAAGGATTTTTAACGTCGAAACTACGTCGACGGCAACGTTAATTCGATGTATCGTGGCTGGCTGGGTAAGAAACCTACGGAAATAGTTCACTTCTAAATTAAGACCTTATTTCCCTCCTGACAAATTAAAGCTAGCCCACGAAGGTGATTAAATTTAATTAACAATAATTGATCTTAAAAAAAATAGAAAAAGAAAATAAAATGTATTCAAAATTTCTAAGTGTTGAGTTTGGAACCCTGAATACTCGACATAAAGTCTATCGTCTATCCTCTTTTCTTTTATGCTTCTACCAACCTTTCTCTGTCACCCGCTTCTCTTAGTCATTGAAAAAGTCCCCAAGTCCGAGTGTGTGTGGTGTAAGTAAAACTGCACCTTTTTTCTTTGTATATTTTATAGATATTATGCAAACAATAAATGAAGGTAGACTTAGACTAGGCTGGGACTTCCTCTCAATAATCCCCCAGTTTTTCCCAACTGTCTATTGAGTCATTTCTTCCCTTTTTTTGGAAGCTATGAGGCAATGGCCAAGTTTTCTCTTTCGTAGTTGACAATTGTCTTCCTTTTTCGGGATCATGTGAACCCATTTTTGTTGTCATACTATGGAGAGTTGAAAGTTTGGGCAAACTTAAAATGCCTACAAGTGGTATTTATTATACCCCATACCTGTGTGACGGTACTGCTGTTTCACAGCTATGGTTTTCGAAATTTCCTACACACTACGCACATTTTTACATTTTTTTTTTACATTGCCTTTACACTAAATAAATTTACTCCGTTTTGCCAACTGCATTTTGCCAACTATTTTGCCAACCATTTTGCCAAGTTATTTTCATTCCATTCACTTTATGCCATGCAAGCCAAAGCCATAAGTATTTGCCAAAGAAAATGAATGTCAGCCATGTTTATTCCATTTTGTTTAATTATATTACTATATTGTTGTACAGTATTATTGTATCCCACCTAGGTTGTAAATATTTTACTTGTGATATTTTGAAAAACTTATGCGCGCTCATTGTTTTATTGTTTATTGTAAGATTTTCGTACTATTGCATCATTATGTTTTGTCAAATTTTAGAAACTGCATCCTGCCCCGCAAGTGTTGTACAACATAACTCCAGAATTCTAGCCAGAAAAATTTAAGGTGTCTAAACTTGAAAATTAGATTAGTTCGCAGTTTTAAGATTAGGTTGCAAGGACGTCTGACTCGCAAGTGTGAGACTGGCCACCTCAATGATATTGCTCGTCAGACTTCTTTTGCCGGGGGGATATTGTAATGTATAAAAAGGTAATTTGGACTTTACTAGTTTGGGTATTGTTCAAGAGGGTACTTTCACTGTAAGTTTTGCTTTCCTGTCATACTTGCCACGCGCGCTCTGGAGCTGTGTTTTATTTATTTTGTTATTTCTCAGACATCGGGCCGTCGATTATGAGTACTTTAGAGTGTACACGTGTCCCCACGCCCTTGTAGTCCCGGATGCGGGTCATGTTGGTAAATGTGTGTGGTTCGATCAGAGATAAGAGAGAGGCGGAGTTATTTCTTCGCAAACCACGTGGTGTGGTAAGCGTAAATACTCCCGCACATCGAAAATCGAGAGACTTCTGCCACTGGAACTGCTTAATGAGTCCACGCTGATTCTTGCACCCGTCTCCCCTCCCCTCTTCTCATTCTAAATTGTAACTTAAATGTAATGTTCAATAAACCATATCACCTGCCTTAACTCTGAAACTTTACTTGAAATATATGACGTCTCATATATATATATATGGAAGTTAAGTTTGTTTTACTTATTAATTATAAATATATATATACAGTGGAACCCCGATCTGTCGTTCCCGCATTCATCGTTTTCCCGCATTGATCATATTTCTATGGTCCCTGCACAAGTTGTATTTAAATAACGTTAACAAAACCCGCATTTATGGTTCGTCAAAAAATCCTTTTCCCGCGTTCATCGTTGTAAAATATTTCTCCTGACCGAAATGAAATCAAAATTCAGATGGATCCATACGGCATACGAACTTATTTATTTGCTGGTATGATTTCTTGGGTTGATGATGGTGTAGATAAAGAGTTGTTACATGAAGCAGAGCATGTGGTGTGAAATTTAGAGATTATATTTCCTTTAATATAGACGTAGTGACGTATCTTAAGAATGGAAGAAATGTCTGATGATGCAAAATATAAAAATAATGGCGAAGAAGCGGAGAATAATATTCCTGCCGATGAGACAGCCTATACTAGTGACAAGTTTATCGAATGCAATTACAATACTTGAAATTGTGTGAACTTTTATATACAAACATGAAAACACAGAAAAGTCAAGAAAAATATTGTAAATCTTTAAAATTTTCGTTTAATTAAAAAAATTAAGGAAAAACCCAGTGTAAAGTTACTGATTTTTTAGAAATAAATATCACTTAATTTTCTTCAATTTGTTTCTTTACAGTTTGGTAACAAATTAGTACTTTTAGTATGAATACATTGTGTGCATTCATAAATATTGTTTTCTTCATATTTTGACTTTAACCCGCATTCGTCGTTTTCCCGCATGCATCGTTTTTTTCTACGCATCCCTTGAAAAACGATAGATCGAGGTTCTACTATATATATATATATTAGGGTGTCCCAAGATGCAATGGAAATTTTTTTTTTCGAAATCGAATACGCATACCCTCTATTTTTTTTCTATTTGATCTCAGTAACATAAATACAAAGTATTATTGCAATACGATAACGGTAACCCGTGCCGACTTTATGTCAAAGTTGAACGTAAAATCTTGTATGGAGAATACTATTGAAAGATTGTGAAATGCATGTGTCTTTGGTACGTAAGACACCATTTTAGTCAAAGCAAATATTTATATTATAGCAAAAGAAGCATATTATAGTAAAAGAAACACGATACATACTTTCGTTTCAACGTTTGTTTTCTACAATCAGGATAGATTTTCGTGTGTTTTTGTACACAACCTAGCAAAAATTGTCTTTTTTCCTCCTAAACGGTTATTAAACCATAAAAGTCCTGCATCATTTTTACCGCTCTTTCAGCTGTATCGTTCACTGCTCTAAGCATTGATATTGTTTTTTTTAGCATCTAGAAACGTAGCGTTATTATTCCATGAAGAGGGACTCTCATTGAGAAAACTATCATCAATTTTGAGTCTAGGAAATAATGACGAACAACGATTTTATATCTTCGAATACAGACAGATATAAAATCATCGAAGCTTTTTTCTGTGAAAAATAAATTAAAATAACAGGTATCAATTGCGTGATATATATAAATAACTAAATAAAAACTACACAATCAATATATCAGACTCACCATACAATGGAACACGAAGTTTGTCCTTCGATGGAATGTATTTCTTCTCATGGGCCGCGAAATTTTCTCTATGTAGATTTGCCACCATTTTAAATTTTGTTTCTTCGTCCACATCATCATCAAAAAGTGTTAATACTGCTATTTCATCAGTCAAATACTATAAATGCTGGAGAAATTTTAGTAAAGCAACTTTCGAGATATTTCATCCACATTTTCGTAAGATTCCAAAGATTTTGAAAAGCACAAACCTTTGTAGGGTGCTTTAACTGCCAAAATGCATTGAAGCCATGGTTTAACATACATTGTCACGATAAACAAGCAGACGTCTAACAATGCTTCCCTATCCTTTGTGTTTAATTTCATCTGAGAACTAAATAACGATAGTTTTAGGGAGTAAATCGCTCGGGCCATCCATCGAGCTTCCATCTCTGGCACCCGGAGGTCTGACTTTTTTTTTTCTGCATCTCCAGCTAAAAATACGATAGAAAGTTCAATCAAGTCCCGATAGTCTTCTCTGTCCATATCAGTTTTAAGTTCAGCCCGGTAAAACAAGCAAATTTTCAAGCTCGGATACAGTTAGGAACGATTCCACTGTATCTCTATAGCATTGCATTTTAGCGGTATCGATGTTCTTCCAATTCTCTTTGAGCTTTTTATAGAAAAGGGATATCGGGGCTTGTTGTCACTTGTTTAATTTTCACTTCGAATACAGCCTCAGTTCGTATACATGATGACTGCAAGCGGAAAAAAGCATTTTCCTATCAAATTTTTGCTCTAGAAGCGCGCAAGCGCCATTAAAACGACCTGTATTCGAAGCTGTATTATCACAACAGAGAATTTGGACTTTTTCTTCGAGATTCCAATCTAAGACCGCCTGCCAAATAGCCTGAGCTTGTTCTTTGCCTGTAGAATTTTCCAGTTTTGGCACAGCAATGTGTGTTCTTTGAGTCTATATGAAATAACTATGGGCAAGCGTTCTTCTTTAAATTTTAAAGCACTCAAAGCAAGTAAGAGTTTGCCGTCCCAATGTAAGGTCACTACATCCAGTACTTCGTTTTGGAAATCAATTTTTATGTTTTCTGCGCGTTCCTCCCGTTTTTATGTTCGGATCCTTTGAATTGAAGACTTACTTATTGGAAATTCGTCAATGTTAAGTCCAAGTGCATCAATAGTAGCTTCAAGAATAAACACCCCTACTAGCAATTTTGCTCGGGCTACCACCGGCCATGCAGCCAGCCGATGACGGCCCGAGCAAAATTGCTAGTAGGGACAGAATCTCGTATACTTAACTGATACCTGTCTAATGCAGCAACTAACTTTGGAGTAATGAAATCTTTCCTCATTACAGATTTACTTGTCCCAGGTTCTGAGCTTTGACTGGTGTTGGGAAATCTTCTAAATCCATATTTTCATTAAAATTCGAAGAGGAATCTTCTTGCAATGATGTCGAAGATAATTCGCCGATTGTCTTCTTTGACAATTCGAAGTCGTGCCCTTTCCTCTTTTTTGGCCAGTTTTTTGTCCACTCCTCCTAAATGACCGGGCCGGCCCGGCTTTCTTTGGCGCTGCAAGAACATCCTATCTTCCTCTATTTTCATTAATTTAAGTGCATCAGCATGTGCAATATCGAACAAATTGTCTAAATTACTTAAAAATTCTTGTTGTCGCCGCTTGAATACGCCTTGTGATTTCTTTGAATTTATTTGTAAGTCTCTCCAATTTCATTCATATTTATAAGCTTCCTTACGCAATTCGGCAACGATTTTGTAAGTATGCGTGCCTTTTTCCAAAAGATAGTACATTCGCGAATAGCGAGATTTGCACTTTCATTAACAGTTAAATTCACTTCTCGAATATTGTAAAACAAAATCGAGAGAACATGCCCATTCGACGGAAGTTTTGAACCCTTTATTTTATGCTTTATGTTCCCTAATAAAAAAATATCCTTTTTTTAGAACTACGTAATTCCACTGCCATGCTCTGTTCGCTGAAAAAACTATACAAACATTTATTAACAAAACAGATTAGAATAAGCACATTGATACGTAGACGTACGCTGTCCTCTGTAAACTAATACTGATACGTTTCACGAATAGCCCGTTGTCACTATCGAAGCATTCCAAAACCTGTCTTTTTCCGTTTTGTTTTATTTTTACCATTTGTAGATGGAGGGCGCTCCGCTACAGATACGCGTCTTCAGCGTTCGCTTGTTTAAGTTTACACATGTACTGACTAACGCTTACAGATGCAAGTCGGCACGGGTTGCCGTTGTTAAAATTACATGAAACTTTGTTTATAATTGTTTTGACATAAAAGGAAAAAAATAAGAAGGTATGCGAAAAAAAATAACGACTTTCATTTTTTGGGGACACCTTAATATATATATATATATATATATATATAAAACTAATAAGTAAAACACTGTATATTGCAAATATGACATACCCCGCATGAAAAAAATGTATAACAGCAGATGCAAAAATTACAAACCTCATGTGGGGGGAAAAAAAGATGCTGAAAATCAAGTACAATTAAACAATGTGATAATAGAATGGAGTGGAAATTATAACCACTGGTACCATCGTCAGGTCCATAACCAGTAAATTATAATTAAAGACAATCAAAATAGTAGGATTTCGGTTGTTATATACAGGGTGGCCATAATTAAACTGCAAGTGTTCAAGGGGTGCTGGAGAGAAAACTACCGAGAATATTCCAGTGAAATTTGGTATCTACACGTTTCAGAATATGCGCAAGTCAAATATGTAAAAAAAAAATCGTCATTTTCACCCGATAGATGGCGCTGCATTGTATTTCAAAGCTCACCGGTGGCATATACAACTTCCAAAACCGATAGTCAGAGCATAGTGACATTCTAAGAGGCGTATAAACAATATAAAACATCATTTACAGTTTATCAAAATTCCATACAATTCGCTTCAGTAATTAAATTTTTACAGTAACATGTAATCAAAAATTAACGTAAATTAAGATCACAAATTAAAAAATTCATAAAGACGCTTTGGAAAACAATTAAACCATTATTTATTCTCATTGACACTCATTGGACCTCTTCTTAATCGTTTCATACGCCAGTATTCTTTCAGAGTAGCTGAATAATTGCTACCATTCTGATAGAATATCTTCACTAACAATGCACGTTCCTTCTTATTCAGAGTCATGATTGATCATTACTCAATGTGGTCTTGTTTTTACACTGTTCAGTGGGCTTAAAATTTGCATATATGACGTCCATAAGCATTGAAACACGATATAGCGCCATCTATTGAGTGAAAAATGGCGATTTTTTTTATTGCATATTTGACTTGCGCATGTTCTGAAACGTGTAGATACCAAGTTTCACTGGAATATTCCTGATAGTTTTCTCTCCAGCACCCCTTGAACACTTGCAGTTTAATTATGGCCACCCTGTATATATATAATACTTTTATTAAATACAATACTCCCCACAGCTTTCTTTAGCGAATGGAAATACGATGTACTTACTGATTTGCACAAACTATTGCTTTATTCTTTTAGTTATACTAATAAAATAAATTTAAGTACTCAAATAAAAGAATTACAAGATAACTTTATTATAACTTATGTAGATAAATCTAGTAATAACTATGCTAGTACATGTAAAAAACTAAATCATAATATCTTAGCATTATCTATAAACAATAATACTAACTTCAAAATAACCACTATCTCAGAGTTAACTATGAATAAAAAGATATTAGCTTACCACAAATTACTTAAGATAAAACCCGATAATCTAAAATATCCTTATTTAGTACTACTTACTAATACCTAGCAGGGGCGTACCGAGAAAAACATTTCTGGGACGGTCCAAAATTTCAGAGGGGGACCAAACGGTGAAAACGCTGAATTTTTCACAAAAAGACTTCGACATTATTATTTTGTTAGCAACGTTATAATTTTTTTTTTTTTTGGGGGGGGGAAGGAGGGGACCGGACTCCCTGGTCCACCCCCATGGGTACGGCCTTTATACCTATATTTCACAAAACTCCACTAAAATTCAGAACATTTACTATAGGATGTAACACTTATAACACAGCTAGCAAAATATTACAAAAAATACTTACTTCTATACTTCTTTGCGTGATTTGTACATAAAATCTAATACTTCTTCCATATCTGTAAGTAATATCTATGAACTAAAGAGAAGATTAAAGATTTACAAAATGTGAATAAAATTTCAACATTTGACTTCAAAGACCTATTGAAGAACACACATACAGAAGATCTGTAAAATGTTATATTAAATCTTGTTTAATAATAGTGTGAATAATATTAACTTGCCTCTTAATACACTGTCTACTAATAAGTATTTGGACACCTATGCAAATGACGATATCTGCGGCCCTGAGGTCAGGGACAGATCTACACACTTGGGGGCCCAGGGCACAGATACTTTTGGGGGCCCTTGCACAAAAATTTTCCGCAGAATATTAATTAAATTAAGTTAAAACCAATTATCATTCCTAAGTTAACCATACGTAAACATTTACAAATCAGTAAAATGTCACGACAGATACCACTTATATGAATTTTTTCGATTTTGAAATGTTTTTATGGGTATTTTACAGCCGTCACACACCTTTGGAAAGATAAAAGTAGGAGCATGCTGAGGTGTCCGAACGAATTTGCGAATATCTAATTTATCGAATGTCGAATCGAATGCATAATTTTTAGCGTTACAAGTTACATTAAATTAAAAATTTTGAATATTTGTGATGAAATGAAGTAATCAGAAATTTTTCTCTTGAGAGATAATTTTAGTAGCTATTATGATTACATAAAAGGAAGTTTTGGGGGCCCCTAAAAATCGGGGCCCAGGGCACGTGCCCCGAATGCCCCGCCGTAAATCAGTCCCTGTCTGAGGTACGTCCACGGCCTCCGACGGTATATATCGTGTAGGAAACAGCATCGGCATTAGTCACATGCAAGATGCCGCGCAGTTCGGAGCTCTCTGATTTCGAGAAAGGTATAATTATCGGGTATCACAAATGCGGCCGATCCTTAAGGGACATATCTAGCGATCTGAAGTACCCAAAAT
>JAWZYV010019174.1:0-25829 GCA_038373885.1 Cheiracanthium punctorium
TTATGTAAAACTGTGAAGTATTATTAGAAAAGGGAAAATACTATTCACTTTCGCTCAACGAATAAAACATTTTTGCATAAAATACTTTGCATTGCATTAAAAATAAAAATAAATTAATAAATATTTTAAAGAAAACCTAGTATTTAGAAAGAATTTAAAACCACAACCCATTGAGAAAAATTGTTTAAACGAATCGCTTAAAAAAAAAACCTTGTTTAAATTAAGCTAGTCTGAAAGTGAAAAGTAGTTTTTTTTTTTTTTTTTTAAGAAAAACAAATATTCTCTCAAGTCACAGGCTGTAGTTTCTTTTTGCATTTTTAAGTGGAACAGTTAAAACGACCCTTCAAACAAATGTTTAAAATAAAAAGATTTGGGGACAGAAGGGATACCCCCCCCCCCTGTAACCCCCTTTCCCGATTGCGATAGTTCATATGCACAATATGCTTAGAAAACTTGATAACAATAGCTTTTTTAGACAAGGATTATCCCCGCTCCCAGACCAACTGAAAATTTGGAGGGTCACATGAAGATTTGGGGGGGTCACATATCGAATTTAAGAGCAGAAAAGGAAATTTCTTTTAAATTTTAAAACAAATGTCCGTTTAAAAATTTTTGACGAAGTGGGAGGAAAGGGGGACACAGCCCCCCTGTGCCCCCCCCTCTTCGACCCTACGCCTATGGTTCGAATGTATTGTACTCTTAGGAAAACCTATTAACAATAGCTTCCTAAGGAAGGCTCATCACTGCTCCAGACCTACTGAAATTTTGGGGGTGCACAGGAAACATTTGAGGGGGTCATATCGAAATTTTAGAGCAGAAAAGAAAAGTTTCTTTAAAATTTCAAACATGTTTATTTTTAAAGAAATTGACGAAATTGTTCGGGGGGGCAAGCCCCCCCTGTGCCCCCCTCTTCGACCCTACGCCTATGGTTCATATGTATTGCACTCTTAGGAAAACCTATTAACAATAGCTTCCTAAGGAAGGCTCATCACTGCTCCAGACCTACTGAAATTTTGGGGGTGCACAGGAAACATTTCAGGGGGTCATATCGAAATTTTAGAGCAGAAAAGAAAAGTTTCTTTAAAATTTCAAACATGTTTATTTTTTTAAAAATTGACGAAATTGTTCGGGGGGGGGCACAGGGGGACACGTGACCCCCTTTGCCCTCCCCCAACCGACCCTACGCCTATAGTTCATATGTTAAATGAATCATGTTGGCGTTTTTACCGTTCGCGTTTTTTCCGTTTGGCGTTTTTTCCGTTCGCGTTTTTACCGTTCGCGTTTTTTCCGGTTGGCGTTTTTTCCGTGGGCGTTTTTTCCGTTCGCGTTTTTTCCGTTCGCGTTTTTTCCGCACACCTCGAAGAATAAACAGTAAATTATGATAATTAAATTTTGACCAAAATTAAGATTCTAAACAAGTAAACAATGTATACCAAAAATAAATTTTATTTAATTAATGCAGTACATTTTAGTCAGATCAATGAAACATGTATTAAACGGAATTGGAAAAGACCAGGGATTATTTTCGTGAATATTATCGTTTTCTCCTTAATATAGAAACCTTTTAAATGCAGTTTTTCAATTAATATATGTACTCATTTTATAATAATCTGTACAACAAATAAATACTCAAGAAAAAATATCCAAAATTACCTCCATATGTGTATTTAAGTTGGAGTTCGTCTTTTTTGACACTGGCATCTGTACTAAGATAGTGCGTTTATATTTTTTGAACTCCTTTCCCTTTTCAATTTTTTTATTTTCTTGAAATTCAAAAAAAAATCTTGAATTTTTTTCGTGTAGGCATTGCTGTTTTCTCTTCGCAGTCGCAAATTGAAATGAGATAAAGCAAAGATCTGCAATAGCAGAAAATACACCTCTTGTGTCCCCCCCATAGAATTCCCACGACCACCCCCAATTTCTGGGAGGTCTGTCCATTCTAGTCAGTCACCCACCACAGTCAGCATAAAAAAGAATGGTCATCCCGGGGGAAAAAAAGGGAGCTCTGCTTCTCTTATCTTTGTCCCGTACGAACTACGATGGCAGAACAATGCCCTCCCCCCTCCCCTCTTCCCCTGAAAGGTTAAAAAATAGGAAACTTCCTGTCTTCAGGGCATGCAGATTTTTCGATGCTTTGCTTCTCCGAGAAAATCTTTTTTCCCAGCAAGCAGAACAAAAAATAAATCTGGGCGCCCGTAATCGTTTCATAATCGTCTTGTAATCTAAGCGATTACGACTACAGGCTCTAAGATTACGACTATCTGGCAAATGAAATTTCTAGATTACGATTAGACTACGATTACACGAAAATTTAAACTTTCAGATTACGATTAGATTACGATTACATAAAAATTCAACTGTCGGATTACGATTAGACTACGATTACATGAGAAAATGTAATCGATTACGATGACACGAAGTCTGCTCAGAAGTAACAAAATTTGGATATCGTGATTACACAAGCGTAGCAACTCAGCAACCCGATGCACACGAAAGACACACAGTCACCTAGATATAACAACGACTTTATTAAACCGATAGTTAATTTAGGAATAAATTAGTTTTATTCACAGGCGGGCATAAGAGAAATGGTAATATATATTTTATTAAGCATAAAACCGAAGTGGAGAATGAAGTAACTAGAATACAGAATATTTGATTTACAAAAAGGAACGAAGGGAGGTTATTTTAGAATTGCAAGGATGTGTGATCTGCATCACAGCATCCCCCCCCCCCCCTAGGCAGATACCACACGTGAAAATTTGCATTAAAACAACAGAATACAATACAAAAAATTAACAGAATAGTTTTGTTGAATTAAAAAAATGTTAATTGAATAAAAAAATTGTTTAAAAAAAACAAAAACCCCGTGACATTTTAAAATTCTAACTCTGCCATCTGATTATCAACCAAAAAAGTGCTAAAAGCATACAAGTTTTTTCGCTCTATAGAAAAGAATAGTATAAGAGTGAAACTTATCTAAAATGTTAAGTTTAATATGAATTCTTTGATTTTCAGAGAATTCATAAAAATGTATTTGGAAAGGGAAAAGAGAACTATCATTGAGGAGAATTCAAAACATCCCATAACAAGAGCACTCGGCAAAAAAAAATTGTGTTAAAAAGTAAAATTCATTAAAATTGTACACGCATAAAAATTATCAAGACAACATTTCAAGCGGTACAGAAGTCACTTTGACTACAGATTTTCATCTACAGATAGTTCCATCATCCATACAAGCAACGATTTCAAACAAACTATTCGAATCTAAATCTAACTAGTTCTAAGCCTTCTGCTTGTTTGGATGGTGGAACATTTTGCATCTGAGAAAGGTTGGATCTTTTGTATTAAAAAAAACGTTTGTATTGATAAATACTAGGGTGATTCATAAAAGACCCCAAAATTTTTTTTTCCCTTTTTTAAAACTCTCAACCCCTAAAAATGGTCTATTCCACTAGAAAACATACCAGTATTTTTTTAAAAAATTTTAATTGATATTTAAGGGTCGCTACCGAATTTTGAAATATGAGAAATGAAGCAAAAACGATAAATTTTTGTGGGTTTTCTGTCTATAATTCTTAACAACATCAAATACTGCTTCTGCTCCTCATCGTTTGTATGTAATTTGTTGTATTCTTCCATCAAAGCAACACCTCGTTCAGCTATATCATTAACGACTCTCATGTTTTGTACAATTTCTTTAGCTGACCTGTAGTTTTCTTCTTCTTCCCACAGCTCAGGATTTTTTTGTATGAACTCGCATGAAATACCAGTCGTGTTGAAAAATTTCATTGTATTTGTTGTAACGAAATCTTCGATATTTTGATTTTTGATTGCATCATACCTCAAAGATGCCTTTTTAGGACTGTTTTCCGAACTTTCGTTATTCAGTGCTAAAATCATTCTGCGTTTTGTTTCATTAGAAATTCGCTTATCAAAAAAAGCTAGAGCAACCAGATACCAAAGATGAAAGATACCAAAGATGACCCAACATCTTTTTCCCGGCGACTTTGGCTAAAACTGTATCATGTTTTTCGAACTCAACTATGTCCTTCAAAATCTTCAGGTCATTTTCAGGTGCCATATAAGCCACTGGCGCTGTAAACCAGTATTTTGCATCGACAAGTACAACAAATATGCAGATATCCGTAATGGCCTTAGCTTCTTTAATTGTGATCTTAAGCTGGTACTTAAATAGAAACATTTTCAATGCATATACAGCTTTCGCCATCCAACATGCACGATGCATTCCAGAAGGGGCTTTGAATGAGATACCGCTTTCAGGAATCCCTCCTAAAGATAATGATTAAATGAAGGAGCTCCCTGTAATCGTCACGAGGCTGAAATTGTTGTAGTCGATTCTGAGCAAAAGTAATTATATCGGTCGCAGCAGTTTGAACGCAGTTCCAAGTAGATGGTTCAAAAATTGCAGTTTTGAAGTCTTCCTGATTTATTTTTGTCCAACGGCTCTTAAATTTTTTGAAAATTATAATTTCAGGATCGCTGGATGGTCCAATAGCTGATACTGCGACAGCTTCCAGTACGATTTCTAAGATGTGATGCCGACAAGGGAGCCAAATCAATTCTTTTTGCATTTTTTGTTCCAAAAGAATACAGGCTCCGTTTATTCGCCCAGTATTAGATGCCATTGTGTCGAAGCACATACATCTTATTTTATCACGTAAGTTCCACGATGAAATTGTCTCGAAAATAGCAGACGCAATGGTTTCTCCTTTGCCATCTGGAAGCTTAGCAACGGCCAAGAGCTAGTCCACTCTTTTTCCAGATACCAAGATTGGTAGACGATCTACTACTTCATGCCCTGTTATGTCCTCGAGCATTTTTCCATCCCAGTGCACAGTTAGTGTAGTTTGGGGTTGGAAATCAGATTTTATTGATTCAGCAAGCTGCAGTCTATTATTCATTCTTTGGCGGCGTATAGAGGAATAGCTTACGTTGTATTCTGATACATTACAGCCTAGATTTTTGAGTGTAGATGTCAAAACAACAGTCGCTTTCCGGTCGCTCAATTTAGCGACATCGAGAATAGTTGCTAAATTAGAATCTAGGATTGTTTTTCGGCCTCGTTTCCTTGGTATCGAAAAATCTTTGCTTGAAGAAGGTCCTGGCTTCGGAGAATTAGGACGACTTTGAGTCATGTCACTATCACTCCTGTCCTCTGTAGAAGAAGTAGCTGAAGATGACAATAAATCGTATTTCTCAGTTAGTCTATTTATTGCTTCTTTTTCTTTTTCTTTTATTTTTTCCAACTTAACTTCTTTTTCTAATTGTTTAGCAAGTTTTCTAGCATACTGTTTATCAATCTTACTGATTCGTCCAAGACGGTTCATTTTTCTTTGGTTCAAAAGAAATTGCTTATCTTCGTCAATATTCATTATATTTAGAGCATTAGAGTGAGCTATATCAAACAGAACATTTAAATTTGATTGCCACTTGTTTTCTTTTTCTTTGATTGTTGCTGAACGCTTTGCCTTATTTTCTTTATCTTTTTTTTAAATTCTGCCATTCCTTGAAATATTTATATTTTTACATTACATTTTTATAGTGAAAAAATAAACTCATTACTTCTTGCACTGAGGGTAATCTTGTTTGCACTAATTCTGAGCAAGTGTGTCCGATTAACCATATTTCATCTCTTTTTCTTGTTTTTATAACATCTGAAGCCATTATATGAATAATATTACAATACTAAGCAAAAAAAAAAAAAAAAAAAAAAAAAAACGAAAGTAAGTCGCATTCACGAGCGAACACAACCACATTGGATTTCAATGATTTTATCTCTGGGTAAGAAGCAGGATTGTTTAAGTTGTAAATATCAGTCCAGCTAACTAAAGCTGGGGAATGTCATATGCATAAAATGTTTTTTTTCTTTTTTCTCCCCCCCCCCCTCTCCTGCAGTGGGAGGTGCACAATTTATTGGTACTTGCTTGATATAGGGGTGGCCGGAAGTAGAGAAGAGAAGGAAACACGTAGACCCAAAAGGGCGTTATTGCAGTTAATTTTTAAACTTTGAGAGTTGGTAGCGACCCCTAAATATCAATAAAAAATTCTGAAATTATTAACCAATTCATATTTTAGTAGATAGAATGATATTATGGGTTGAGAGTCAAAAAAATAAAAACTTGAATTTTATGAATCACCCTAATAAATACCTTTTCTATATATGTTATTTTAAATAATTTAAAATCTATTCTATATTCATATTAACATCACCGTGTAAGACAAACAACACAAAAAAAGAAAATATTGCTCTTATATTTATTTAAAGCGTTTTCAAGTGCGGAAAGAAAATAAGAAATACTTAAAGTATACGAAATAACAGTTCATAGTTTCTTACTCTCGCTACTGTTTAGACTACCAATTTTTCAATAAAACATTTGCAGTTATGCAGTGTTCCAAAAGGTGGTAACGGGCTTTAATTCTTTATCTATTAGAGATGAATGTAGGAAAAAACGCCGCCGGAAAAAACGCCACCGGAAAAAACGCCGCCGGAAAAAACGCCACCTGGAAAAAACGCCGCCGGAAAAAACGCCACCTAAAAAGATATTTGTGTAATAATTTATTTAAATACTTGAAAAAATTTCTTTTCTTTTGCAGAAAAGGGGAGGTATGAAGTTGAATTATGAGGTTTAATGTACTTTGTTTTCCAGAAATGGGGAAGACACATGTCTAATTGAATAATTCAATTTGTGTATAATTTGGTCGGCGTTAAGGAAGGGGGGAGGGGGATAGACTTTCCTAGAAAGATTTCGGTTTCCGCTAACAACAACAAAAAAAAAATAGATTTCCAATTACTTAACAGTAAATGAAGCTTTTAGGGAGTATGACCCCCAAAAAACCATTCAGGTACGCCAGTAGCGTAGCAAAGGGGGGGTGGATAGGGGGGTCATACCACCCCCCCACATGATGAATTTTTTGCCATACAAAATGTATATTCTTCACTCCCTTATCACAGCAAATATGCATATATGTGAGTTACAGTAGTCGTAACAACCCCCACCCCATGAAAAATTCCTGGCTACGCCACTAAGGTACGCTGATGACATACAAGTGTTAAGATTTCAAAGAAATAAAATCCTTGTTAAATAGGGATTTTAATTAACACATAGGTGTGCGTGTGTGGGTGGGGGTGGGGGATAAGGGTTTATTTTTTTCATGTTTAAATGGGTTTTTTTCGCATATCAAATGAATTTTGACTTTTCTTACTGAAGTGACTTTTCTTACTGAAGTGACTTTTCTTACTGAAGAATTACCCCCTCCCTCCTAAACCGCCACCAAGGGCGGAGGGGGCGACCGCCCCCCCCCGAGAAGAAAGAAATTAATGTAAAAGATCCTATTGGATGTATATGTCAATCTTCTAACTATCCGCCCCCCCCCCTAGACAAACTTGCAATAATCCGTCAAACAAAACCACTTGTTCAAGGTTAAACGAAAATTCCGCTTTTGCAGAACAGTGAGAACACTTGTTCAAGGTCAAAGGAGAATTCCAAAAATAGCATTCGACCCCTAATGTTTTGACCATTAGACAAAGAGGTAAGATATACATGTCCTGGGGGTCAAAAAAGAACAAAGCGGAGGTAGGGGATCTCGCAGAGGCTTTTTTCTTTCTTTTTTTTTTTTTTTCCCCTTCTTTTTTTGGAATCATGTCACAACTACTTATGGCTATGTTAAAACTCCCAAAATCCCAAAAGAAAAAGGGCGAAAAAGCGATAAATCTTTGAAAAGCATTCTCGTGTAGATAAATTGAAAATTCATTTATAAAATGACTACGCAATTTATAAATATTTGTACAAGTTATTAATATACCAATTATTTTATTTGTAAAAAAGTGTATCACCTGTATTCCTTTTTATTTTCCAGAAAATAACTATCTGATTTTTATTCATAGGAAGAAACATTAAATAACTTTTAAAAAGGTAATAGTTTATTGGATGTGATTTAGAATTTAAATTTTTAAACGAGTTCAAATTAAAAAAAAAAATTCTAGTTTAAAACTTTTTTTTCATTTTCATTATTATTATTATTATCTATTGTTATTATTTATTATTATTTATTATTATTATTTACAGTGAGTCATTTATAAGGATAACATTACGAATATTGATTTTCTATAACTAATAAAAATTGAATAAAAAACTTCTTTCCCTTCTGCAGAATCTGTAAATGTGCTAACTACAGAAATTCTAAATGACGGGCTAAATAATTCTACCAAAGTAATATAAACTCTGGAAATAAATGCTGCAGTATGAAAAAGAATTCACTAAATTTCTGTAAGCAAAATCTTAGAATGCTCAAATCAGTACTTAAAATGTGTTAAAATTTAATATATTGTTCAATTTTATTCACTTAAAAATTGTTATCAAAGAATTCGGAAGAAAATAATTCAATTGCAATCAAAGATTGATTATAATTGATATAATTAATAATTTATTTTAGTAATAATCACTTTTACCTTTTTTTCTTTTAAGTAGCCTCTCCTGAAAAATATTACATTACTTTAGAACAGGGGCGTTTTCATTTTGTGTTCTCCTTTCACTGGGGACCCAAGGTAGCTACCCCGTCTGCCCTCGATTTTGTCAATCTCTGAGTTTGACACTTAAAAAAAAAAAAAAAAAAAAAAAAAAAAAAAAAAAAAAAAAAACAGTATACCCTAAAAATGAGTACGGGTGTCGACATCCGGTGACACTACAAAGAATTGTTCTCCATCTTTAAATGAATATGTACTTTGTCTTGAAAATAATACAATAAATAAGTAAATCAATTATTTAGATAAAAAACTTATAAATTAATAATTTGATTTGCAAATTTTGTATGTTTGTTTTGTAGTACAAGAACCGGAATCGATCATGTTTTAACAAAATAATGCAGTTTTGAATGCTCACAACCCAGCAAAAGGATAGACGGCCCTACATATTTAACGGACGCGTTCACTTACAAGGTCGTCTTTGATTCTCAGTCAGGTTCTTTAGCAAAGGCTCTATTTCTGATCAAATTAATGTTTAAAAACTAAAGTTACAAAAGTTAGAGAGTATTATTGAAACTTTTCCAACTAATTTTAACAAAACTAATTAACTATTAATTTTAATCACAGTTATATATAACTAATATTTTACATTTTAAGAAATGAGTTTTAAATGATTTTAAACCAGTTTCCTTTAAAAAGTGATGCTGTTTTTTTTTCAGCTTTTAAAAATTTATTTAAAAACATTACAATTACACTAACATTTAATTTAAAAAAGATTTTTTTAAAATTGTTTTTGACTTATTAATACCATAATTTAGTTTTTAAAAAGGCATCTTTAAAATAAGAGTACCAATGCTTAAATTGAATATTTTCAAAAATAAAAATATTTATATATAAATATATATACTTATAAATGTTCCTTATTCTAAAATTTCTTATTTAAAAACCAAGAGCTAACAAGATAAATTACCATGAATCATTATAAACTCTTGCCCTTATAAAAAGAAAACCAGTAATAATAAGCCATAGCTCAGCCTAGGTCTCCCCTCAATCCGATAGCGGCGCAGTAGCGTGTAGCAATTCAGTAGATTTTGGGTTTGGGGGAGGGGGGTTAGTATGTTTTTATGGATTCTGGAGACTGAAAAAGACATCGATATATGATTGTTTTCTATCATCATACACAGCTATGGGGGGGGGCTCTAGCCCCAAAGCCCCCCTCCTTTCCAATGTCGTCAGTAAGAAATTAAGTATTAATACCATAATTTAGTTTTTAAAAAGGCATCTTTAAAGTAAGAGTACCAATGTTTAAATTGAATATTTTCAAAAATAAAAATATTTATATATAAATATATATACTTATAAATGTTCCTTATTTTAAAATTTCTTATTTAAAAACCAAGAGCTAACAAGATAAATTACCATGAATCAGAATAAACTCTTGCCCTTATAAAAAGAAAACCAGTAATAATAAGCCATAGCTCAGCCTATGTCTCCCCTCAATCCGATAGCGGCGCAGTAGCGTGTAGCAATTCAGTAGATTTGGGGGTTTGGGGGAGGGGGGTTAGTATGTTTTTATGGATTCTGGAGACTGAAAAAGACATCGATATATGATTGTTTTCTATCATCATACAAAGCTATGGGGGGGGGCTCTAGCCCCAAAGCCCCCCTCCTTTCCAATGTCGTCAGTAAGAAATTAAGTTTATTAATACAAAATTATATCTCATACAACCCAGTAGATTACTATTAAAAGTAGCGTTTTTTCCGGCGGCGTTTTATCCGGCGGCGTTTTTTCCGGGTGGCGTTTTTTCCATGTGGCGTTTTTTCCGGCGGCGTTTTTTCCGGTGGCGTTTTTTCCGGCGGCGTTTTTTTCAGCGGCGTTTTTTCCGCTCACCATTAGGAATAAGTGGACAGTGTACATTAAAAAATGTTCAATATAAGGTCAGAAATAAGACTCCGCTAAGAAAAAATTCCTCTCGTTAATTTCCAAAAAGTAAGACTTTTTAAATATGTATACGATCCAAGTAAAAAAACATTCTTAGTTAGTAAAATGTGCCCCATACACTAATGAGGTGATGTACCAAATATGAGCCTTTTACCATACACCGTAGCAGGGATATCTTTAAAGAAAGATGATCGGAGACTATATATGATTTTGAATGTAGAGGAGAGGAGGTGATTATGGAATAGTCGGAAAATATGGAATACCGAGTTTTTGGCTCTGTTAGTTGCTATTGCCACAAGGGAATACCATGAACAACTCAAGAAAGATTCCCTTCTTACAATGCAGTAAGAGTTGACCGCTCTCTGTTGCCGTACCACTCGCTACAGAACAAAGTATGTTTGTGATTTTCAAGAGTTTTTGTAGATAAGTTTTCAAACATTTTAACTTACTAGTAAACACGTGACATGAACATTGATGTTACGCATAATGTACACTAAGAGAATGGTAGTTTGTTGAACTGTGGTTATTTTTTAGATGACAGTGTTTTGCCAATTAGTTTTAAAGGTTCGTTTTCCGAGATGGCGTGTCGGGTATTATGGAATACTGGGTAATATTGTAATGGGTTTCATGTCATCCACTAAAGACCCGGAAAACAAAGACGCTGAATGCATCTTTTGTCACGAAAAATTCTCTAATGATCCAGTGGTGGCGCTAGATTTTCCCCGACGGGGGGTCATAACTCCCCGACGAGGGGGCACAAATATACATGTACATATGCTAAGTGGCGTATCCAAGATGGGGCTTTGACCTCCCTCTTTTATGACATTTTTGTCACCAAGTATGATATGGAAATTTGCAACTATTTGCGCCACTTGAAAATATTTTACTTTAGAAAGTGATTTTTTCACGATAAATCATTTTCTAAACTAAAATATCTAGGATCCAGATAAGTTTAGAGGAGATGGAGGACAATATAATGTTTTGTTTTGTGAAATATTTCCAGGAATCGGATCGACATACATTATCGGACACCCAGGCCCCGGATATTTTCAAAAACCACTGCACAATCTTTCCTGGTAGATTATTATTTAAACTGACCCCAATTAACGTATCTCAAAATCCCTTTACATTACACAAATATTTCCCCAAGGCCTCAGCAAGCAAAAAATTTCGGTGGGTGGAGGGGATCTGTAGTGCTAAAATTAAATTAACTGATATCTAGAATCAACGCAAATAAACTGATAATGCATTTACTGAAATTTTGGAGGGGGGGGTCAAACCCACATGATCCTCCCCCCTGGTAACGGCCTTGCACGTTTCTGTAAAATCTCGAAAGCTACTTTTAAGAGTTCTTCAGGTTAACGCTTAAAATATTTCATATGAATGAAATTCTTTGAAAAAAATTCAGCGAAGAAAGTTCTACGCATTTTTTTTCCCCCCGCAGAAAAAAATATCAGAAACAAAAGTTTTTTGTGCAAGAATATTGCTGTAAATTCACTGAAAATTTATTTTATAAATTAAGCATGACTAAATTTGCACGCTTTTACACAAATTGCAGTTATTTTTATAAAATTAAGAGATATATGTAAATTTAATTACAGTTTAACTTCGATATCTCGAACATCGAAATTCTTGATATCTCATTAAATGCGTTTTCCCTTACAAATTGAATCCCACCCCACCAGTGGCATTGCGCTAGCGCTTTGAACTGGGAGACGGAAGGTGCCTGGTTCGGCACTAGGTCGCGTCCGCCGACCTAACCGTTCAGTGTTTTCCGTGTTTTTTTTTCCGAAACTTTGCATAAATACGGGTTAGGACCTCTTAGAGAGTCCCCCACGGAGGGCAAACCCACCACCGGCCAAGATCCCTAGCGTAGATAATTGGCCGTAATCTACATTTCCATTTACAAACTGATTCCCTTTAATTTCAACTCGTTATCTCAAAAAGTCTAGTGTTTCTGGCCAACATGTTTTACTGTAAAAATATTAATCGAATTGTTAATTTATGTAATATTAATATTTTAAATCACAATAAAGTGAGAAATATGCAACGGAAATGTTTATAGGTAGAACCACTTTACAACAAAAATTTTCTTTTGAGAAAAATGATTTTGAAGGCGCGCAGTAAAGTGGCATACCGAAACTTTAGCGCTTGTTTCTACAGCTTTAAAATGATTCTACTTCAATAATAATTCATGTGGTGATAGTACTTATTGAAAACTAAAAGATGGCACCGTATCTCAATTTCGAAAAGAATTGTTGTGAAGTGTACCCCTGGAAGCTTCAGTTAATTATAATAATAATAATAAATTATAAAAATCTCCGAAAGAGAACGTAAATATATGCGCTATTAAATTTTTTTATAAAGTCAAGCACTCATGAAGAAAATTAACCATTTTCTTTTAAAATGTAAAATAAAATAAAATAAAAAATATCGTCAGAAAAATATAATCGGACAGCTTATAATTTGCCAAGACACACCAAAAAATAATTATTTTTAGCGAAACTAACCTTGATAAAAATTTACTTTTTTGTAATACTCCAAGATAGTTTTGAACGAGGTTTCCACAAACGTGATGAATAATTTTATAAAGCAAGCTCATTTACTAATAATTCATAGTGAAAGTATCATTTTTAAAATTTCAACATTAACGAAAAAGAGTTTAATTAATAAGACGAATAACAAACATAATATTAATCTGTTTAAAAGTTTTAGAGTTGAATTCTGATACATATAATTCTGTAACTCAAAAATCAGTTTAGAACATATGCTATTAGTTTATTTTAAGTTTATATTAATGCTGGTGCCATCCATGGATTCAACAGCGATTTGTATAAAGATTCAAAATAAGGGAAGTTGCGGTGGCTTACGATACGCCACTGTATATAACATACAAATCTACATGGAAATATAAAACTTTTATTGTATTTATTTTATTTACTTATTTTACAGGATAAAAGGGAAAATTTTGGAAGACGATATAGACGCTGTATACCATAATTTTTATTTACTTTGCAGTAAAATAACTGAATTAAAATTCACAATAGTTATTTTTTCCACAACGATATAAAAATTAAATTGTCAGTCAAGATTAATCAGTTTCCTTTAACTTATATTCCGTTTTTAGATCTATCCACAGCCATCTTCATACTGGACTGGAGAGGGCTTTGGTCTATCAGAGGAGCTGGTTATTATTATTATTATTTAATTTTTTAAAATTAACTTTTCTTTTTTTACCACAAGCAAAATGTAATAATTCCCTTGCAGCTGTTAATCTTCTTGGTGTGCATAGCTATGAACTCTTAGCTAAAGAGGGCCGGTTAATCCAGTTAGATTTCTCTATATAGTGCAAATTCTCACTCGTTGTATATGTATACAGTATGTTACCAAATAAACAAACTATGTATTTGACTAATTCTTAAATTACAAAAAAAAATAAAAGTAAAAACAAATCTTACTGCTAAATTTTTATAAAATTAAAGATTAAATCGTGCATATTGTGTTCGATTGAATCTATTTATAAATAAAAATTATATTTAGAATTTATTCGAATATGCCATCTAAGAAACAGAAAAGTACTATTTTTTTTTATTCGGAAGAAGTTAAAAGTTAAATTATCTAATTAACCACTTAGTTATAAAAATATCTTCTTACTTTCTCAACAGTTATAAGAGTTCAAGTAAGGATTACTGTGATAAAATAATTTTAAAGACATAGAATGCATAACACACTAACTTATAAATAAATAAAATACGACCAGTTTAAAATATTTCTAATTAAAATGAAAATTTTTAGTTAAAGCGTTTAAATATTCATAGGTTTATACATATTTTGAATGCCAGAGATGAATAACTGTAAGATAATTTTATAAATATTTTGTCATGTCAAATTTTTACACAATTAAATATACATTTTAAAAAGTTCCCGTAGTAAACAAAATCCGAAATTTCTTATCGCCCGAGTCGTAAATCCCTTTTAAAAATATCAATTAAGACTTATAAATTTTGTAGCTCTATGAATAAAAGTAATACAATGGGAAATTTTATTTTACATTTATGACACAAAAACTTTTGACTCGTGAATTAAAATACTGTTAATTTACATACAATTACATTAAATCTGTGTTTAATTTAAATTTGCATTAATGCAATTTGAAAGTTTATAAAGACATACCTTTCGTCCTCACTCCAATTACTAAATCGTATTTGATAAATATACCAAACAATTCGAAATTGCAACGAAAGAATATATTTTTTAAATGTATATCCTGTCCTGTAATTTAGCGGGAATGACATATAATGGGGTGAACAACACGTTACTTATCAATGGTTTAAAAGCAAGAGCGCATTTAAAAGTACTCATAGTGTTTAAAAGACCAATTAGGAGAAAATTTAGATTAATTCATAGAGTACTCAGACAGTTAATATAATTTAAAATACAATAATGTTGTAAAACATTTCATAGAATCAGAATGTGAGGACAAAAAGTCCGACTTTTACTACAGCTTCAAGTCAAAAAGTTATGACTCTGCAGCTATGATTAAAAGTGCACTCTGACCGCAGCTATGATTAAAAGTGCACTCCAAACCATTACGAGCATCCATGTCTAAGGACATTTAATGATATATATGTATCATTAAAATCCTGTTAATAAATAAACTTTAAAGTAGTATTTTAAAATTTCTGAGACAGAACAAGTGACTCAGTTTTTGAAATATGTGCCTTATTTTAAAATTATTTTTATTTTTAATTAACGCAGAATGTGTTCATTCAAAATTTGTGCTCAAACTAGTTTCAATTCTTTTTTATAAGGGGGGGCGGGGTGAGAGGCAAGTGTGGTTTTAGGGCGAGGGCACAGGGTGTGCGAATTCCTCGAGAGGAAAATATTTACACTAGTAAAAATACGCTTCAAATAAAATTGCATGTTCATGCAATTCTGAATTGGTATTCAAGCTTTGCACCCTTCCTGAAAAATATTTCTGGATCCGCCCTTGGGCATAGTATATTTGTACAAATACATGACAAAAAGCAAGTGCTTAGAAGATATAATTGAATGCTTTAGAGATATAAACTGACCATATTTTAAATAATAATATTAAAGCTTTTAAACAAATTTAAAATATAATATATGAATGTAATTTACATATAACTCACTTGAAGTTTGTGGATCTGATGAACTTGAAGGGTTTTCTTTCTCTAATTCCGTAGATAAACATACATTCGAAGAGCAAGAAGAAATATCCCAAGGATTCTTTCTCTTAATTCCATTTGGTAATTGAACAGGCCCCAGTCGATTTTGTTTATGAAGATCTGAATGCTTAGTTATCCTACGTTTTTTTTTTTTTTTTTTTTTTTACATAATCATTATCAAAAATATCAAGACATAAAGCACACTGTACTTTATATCTTGTGCTTTTGGCACCACCGATGTTTTTTTTAGGAAATATAAAGCCAAAAGTGAAATTAAACTTTTATACACTTCACAATGATATGCTATGCTGCCGTAACAAGAAAAAGAAAATGCCCACTATTCTAAACTCTGTCTAAGTCACTGGCACAATGCACAATAACAAGTGTTGGAAAAGTGATGTACTATGGGTTTGCGAAGAAAAAATAAAAATACATGGGATATTTCGACGAACCATTTCTTTCTCATCATTCTGTCACTGAGGACCAATAAAAGTACAAAAACCGTATTTCTGGAAAAAAGAGCATCCCCCATTTGAAGCCATACTTCCCTTCCCTCGAAATTTTTTATCTACCCGACTGGGCTAATTAACGGTCACTGTCTCCCCCATCCCGACCACACACACCCATATTGTACTTTCCTACGGTGTCGGCGACAAAATGCACAATCGTTTAAGCAATTAAAAGTGCCTGGAATAGAAAGTGGGCGCACATGTGGTCTCATAAATTTGTCGTTTGAAGAATAGACTGGCACTTTTGTTACCTTAAGATTGATGTCTTGCTGCAAATCCAGTTAAATGCCTCCTGAGAGTGGGATCACAGATTTCAAGTATACACTATTCGAATTTGAAGTCTCCCCCGCCGTCGTCAACACATCACAGTATTGGAAGATGCAGGAAGTGGCTGTTTCTCGACATGAAAAGGATCGCAGAGATAAGAGATGAATGAAAACGGAAAGTACTTTTAGCCATTATTCAGAAGTTCTGAGGAATATACCCCCCCCCCTTCCCAGAAATGTAAACATATCCGCTTCAATCTCCAATACTCATTCGCCTTTCATGTGTATTTAAAAATTACAAAATTAACTTTTTTTAAATCGCAAAATCAAAATTAAAACTCAGCTAAAATATAGATTTCTTCTTATGAAAATTCCCCGACGAATAAATCAAATAGCCCCGATGGGGGGTCACAAGTTCCGCGACGGGGGGCACGTGCCCCCCCGGACCCCCCATTGGAGCCAAACCTGTAATGATCAACGACGATAAGTTTGGATTCAAAGATCCAGCTGTTCTCTGTGGGCTCACCATGACTGTATCGGAGCAAAGAAAGAAAATTATATCTACAACTTTTCTAAATCGACTCGAAGCAGAAATGACTCCAGTATAATGATTTAAACTATAAAACATAATTTTTTTTTATAGTAACAAATAACTATTATATACGAAGCAATATAAATTGCTTTTCATCGGTTTAAACCATGTATTCCATATTACCCGACTATTCCATATTATACTCCATTCGTAACTTTTTTTAAAAATATTTTTTTCTATAACAACAAAATAAATTGTGTATTTCTTTGCAATTGACATTTCATTACGATTAATTATAGCATGTACTCATGCTGTTTTGGGGGATTTTATTTAAAAATCTACTCAGTTAGAAATGTAAATGGTATTCCATAATCCCTCCTCTCCTCTATTTATATTGAATTTCTGTACGACCGCTGAAATTTGATCAGTCGACGTGATATTTTTTCCCTTCGAGAGCCACGGAAAAGTGGTTTAAGTCAACGTTATATTTATCTTCATATCTCTGACACTTTTTAAAGTGTAATTCTCAAATTCTGAATGTCACCTCCTGAGTGTATGAGTCACTTTTGGAATTACTAATTACTAATTGATGGAACATGACTAAACTGAATTTTACTACTGGGGTATTACACAAATTTAAAAAGTTAACTTTTTGAAAATGAACGAGAGGAATTATATCTTAAGGCAGTCTTATTTCCGATCTTACTTTGAACAATTTTTTCAATTTCCACTGATCACTTATCAGGTCAAGAATTAAAGCACCTTTTTGGTAAATCCTGCATAAGTGCTATCAGTTTAAAAACACTAACTGTAAATAAACTTAATTAGTATCGCCAATCTTATCAAAATTAAATAGAAGCTAAATATAAAAATTTTAGTCACCATATCTTAATATCTATTATTAAGTCCACTGTTAGAACAAAAGTACACTCAAAGATCATTTAAACTTTTTCCTTTTTTATTCTTTGAAAATGTAACTTATTTAGTGGATTAAATCTACAAAAGTACCAAAAAAACTATGTAAAAAATACTGTTATTTCTATTTTATTATTTCGAGAAGTCTCATAACGATGGTCAAAGTAAAGTTTTTGTTTTTACGGTTAGTAAGAGATTTTTAGATGCGGTTTCAGGCAAATTTATCCCGCATTTCAGAAATCTAAACGAAATAAATTTGCTTGTCAACATTATCTGTTAGACACAAGTATAGATGTTCTGTCAGAAAGGATTGTGTGATAAGCTTTATTTTTAAGAACAAATAGTTTTTATTTTATTTTATGGATTGCTTTACTGATAATTTAATTGAATAACTTTCATTTTAAGATGACCTACCTCATAAAATAAAAATTTGAATTACATGTGAACAAAGTACTAAATTTGTCTCAAAAATGACTGTTTCAAGAGCCCCCCCCCCCCCAAAAAAAAAAAAAAAACCTCGTCCAGAATAATTTTCAAATAATTTATTAAACAAACATTCATGCATGGTTCTCATTTCGCTAACAGAATTAGGGTCGACAGATTTGTCTTCATATCAAAACAGGTGACACAGTTTAATGAAAGAATGAGGTTCTCAGTTTTTTGTCGCATCAATTACATACCAGTAGTCAAAAGTGTGAAATAATATGCTTCATTATAAACCGCAACAATTTTTATTTCACTTATAACACACACAAGCTGTAGAATTAAAACTGTGAAATTCTATTGGGTTCAGTAAATCATTTATATTTATATTTTTCATTTAATTCCAAGAAATATTGTAATTTCTTTTATATTTTAGACAATTTAAGAGAATAAAATGCATTTGAACAAGTTAAATTCATGCATTGGTGATTAATCAAGTCAAACTTACTTATGAATACTAGCGGTTTCTCAAATATAGAATCAATTAATTCGACAGTCTTTTACTGAAATGGTAGGATTTATCAATCCAATACTAGTTGAAGCATGATGTATTGTGTAAGATATACCAGCAAAGCAAGTTATTGACCAAATAAATTATCTGCGCTTTCTCAGTTTTGTAAATGTAAAGTTTTCTGAAAAGATTTTCCTTTTCCAACTTCCTGCAGATACGTAAAAATTTCCCAGAGCATGTTAGAACACACACACAAAAATGACTAGGAAACAAATAAGTCTGTATCTGTCAAGTTCCTTCAGTTTACAGTTTTTTGGAAGTATGAGGCGTAAAACATGGCGAGTATGTGGAAAAGCAAGTTCACATTAATATAGAATGCCAAGTCGTTAGACTGCCCAACGCCAGAAAAGTGCATCCGTCCACAGTGGCCGCACATCCAGCTGTGTCACACGCTTAAACCAAACGAGCGAAATTCAATCAGTCGGAGCGGTTTTTGGCCCAGTTTTCAAAAGTGCGCTTCTCCTTTAGGAGCGTTTTTCAATCACAAGAGCGGAGCGAAATATAACAATAAACGATTAGGGGATTTCTCAGAAAAAAGAAGAGTCGAGGAGGGGAATTCTCAGAAATATTTAGACGATGAGAACAGCGGAATTCTCAGAAAAAAGACTGCTTACAGAGCACTTTTGCGGAAATACCGGTAGGTTTCCATGGAAATGGATCGCTCCGAAATGTATCGTTTTTTCCGCTCTTTGGGTTTAAGCGTGAAGAAAACGTCTTTAATTCTGTGGTTCCAAATGGGTGATATACCTCCATTTTGTTGGTAGTTAAATGGATCGATGGCAACGGCTGCACATTTTCAGCGTTAGAGATCACTTAACCCTATTTTTTGCGACTAGCAGTGAAAGCGCTGAAATAAAGTGGTTGCACAGCGCAATCACCGCGCCTCAAAGGGTTAATATAATTTTGATTCCCAAACGAAGCACCACATTCCTCAACATATTTTCCAATTTTGGCAATTCATCTGAGGCGAGTAACCTAGGCAACAGATTACTTGAGATTATCAGAATGCTCATATCAACGCAACGGTAGTTAAACTTTTCTGCTTTTGAAAAAAAAAAGTTTCAGTCATAAGGATCAAAAGGTTTGCGAACGAGAAAGTATACTCTTCATTTCGGGACGAACTGAATATCAGACCGCTGATGAGGGGTTAAATAGCGTGGCAGCGACTGTCAGCGTCCCGTTTGGGAAGAAAAATCTGCTTGTTCACACACACACACAATCAGAACTAAAATTTTAATCATTCATTAGGAATCCTGTATTTCACTTTCAAATTTGAATCCACCTCGTCTAAAAAATAGAAGCGTGTATTTTCATTTCCTTTTAATGAACATTCAAGTTTTGAACCAAGGAATAAAGGATTGTCTGATGTTAAAAATATAAGTCAACTTTAAGCAAGAACCCCTAAAGTATCAAATATATTAATTATTTTGTTTTAATAGATCACTTATAAAAATACGAATTAGTCGATTACAATTCTACACCTTTTTTTTTTCTTCACATATTAAAGATAAATTCATCATAAAAAAAATGCATCAATTATGGTTTGAATATGAACGATTTGAATCCTAAAGAACACAAAAATATATTAATAAATATTAGTTTTTAAATTATTAGATACTGTGGTTAAATGCATGTATTAAAGACTTTTATTCTAAGCATTGTCATACGGAGAGATATGTTTCTTCTGTGGATTTTAAAGGATCTCGAGATGTTGGCGATGCTTCCTGATTCCAAAACTGTATTTTATATAATTACACACCCTAATGTACTCTTATTTTATGTTATAAAAGTGAATTTTTTTAAAAATTTGTCTTAATCAAGGCTCAAAATTATCGATTGATCAAATAAATGACAATTTTTTCCGATGTGAAACTTAAAAGATTTGTCAAACATTAAAATATAAATGGTCCCTCAAAAAAAAAAAAAAAAAAAAAAAAAAAAAAACAGATAGAAATACAGAAAACATGGAACTTTAAATAAAAAGATGTTTTCTGCGTCTAATCTAAATAGATGTCTTATGTTCCAAATAAATCTAATTGCATTTGTTTTCAAAATCCACATAACCACATACTGAGAAATTTTAAATTAATTATTCTTTATTTATCAGTTTATTTTAAACTAGCAAATAGATATTTAATGCAAATTTCAGATTCACTGAATTAATATGCAATCATCACCACCAGTTACGTCGAATCATTGAAATATTAAAGGATTTATACATTGGTTGGCGGATTATATCCAGCCTTATTACTCATAATTTTATCGTTTTCATAAATTTTCTACTCGAATAGATAGATATTGTAGTAAAATCAATTAGTCCAAAAATCACTCAGCAAATTAATTTTTATGCCATTGCTTAATCGGTCTGCCTATATGGCGCTTGATGATGTATGGCGCCCGGGATTCGAAATCTTGACATCTGTAATAAATTTTCGGAAACTCGAATTATAAAATCGACCACAGTTTCATTTGCTCACATTAATGATGTTTATTTCTTAATTATGATTCAAAAGAGATTTAAAGTATTAATGAGTTTAGTACAATCTAATTGAATATTTATGTAAATATTTCTAATTAATAAATTAATTCATGATCGTGCATGTTTTGTTCATAGCATTAATTCATCCTTTAAATTTATTCTTATTATTATGGAACTGTGTACAGAAGTTTAAGAAAAATAACGCAATGTATTAAATATGTAAAAAATAAATTCCTTTAAATTTGAAATATATACTATTGTCACGAATTTTGAGCTTAATCTTCCATTCAGTGGTTAAATATAGTCTAAAATTTGAATTCTACGCTTCAAGTAATTAAAATTTACATTTTGTTGCACGAAAATTGGTTATCTAGAACGCAAGATAGGGAGTTTTGAGTATATCCATTGCTTAACATAGGGTTTCTCGAATTCCTGAAAAATATTGGAGCTATCACTTAGATGACTTCAGTTTTACGGAATTAGTTTTGCAGCCAAACTGGGAGATATTTTGCCAAAAGTCGCCAAGTCTAGAGACTTTGCATAGAATCAGGCGAGAGCATAGGGTTCTATACTGTGTGCTTTTATAAGGGATTTTTCGCTTGTTTAGAGGAGCTTGTTTTTGAATGCTGTTAGTGAATACTTCATTGCTGTATGTTAAGGAATTTATGTCAGTTTTTCCTCTAGAATTTTGACTGAATTTTAGCCTTTGGCAGTATTTTATTCTGTGAGAAATACCGTATCTGAGAAAGCTTCTGCGCTAAGCTGTCTGTTATAAAACGTGTTATTGCTGATGAATTCCTATGAGCTGCGTACAGCAGATTGTTCGACGAAGTTCTGGAATCAATAAAACTGGTATTTCGTGCTGTCAACTGGATTGTTTACTAGAACTTTTCACATACACTGGCCTTTTAAGCTACAATTAGAGAAACTATGCAGTTTTTGTAGCACTATCATAATTATCTCTTAAAATGTTCATTAAATAATAAAAATAATATACTATTCAGTGAGTTTAATATTGAGCTTAATATTTCATTTTTCACTATTTTATTTTTAATGTAGTTACATAATGATGTTTCTTTCAAAAACTTCTGTTAATTTTAGATCTAAGGTAAAACTGAGAATAAAATTCCAACTTCGTTCTTCAAATCCCAATACAGCTTAAATAGTCAAATAAATAAATCTATGTATAATACTTAAATAATATTACCCGTGAGCCCCCTAATTAGTAAATAAATAATAAGCGTAATAATAAGAGAAAAATTAAATGAAATATAGGGAAAGAAGACTTTGGTTGAAACTGCTAATTTTCAAATGCATATTATATTTTGTTATTTAATTCAACGGGAAACAAAAGCCACTTAGTTATCTTAGACTTTAAGAAGCAAAATAAAAAGTAACATTGTATTGTACTACGATTTAATAAACCGGAGATTCTCTCATTCGAAAAATTTTGGCTAAATAATCTTTTAAACGGCTCTATGCTTTTGAAATAACGGCAGTTTCATTTTATTTATTAATATTTTTGCTTTAGTTATCTTTGTGGTCGTTTGTAGGTAAAAACGGTCCAGGAGAAAGAAAAAATTATTTAAACGGAAAGAAAATGTGTCGCTGTGATTCATGTTGTTGTCCCCACCCCTCTAGGACGAGGGCTGGGGTTCAGAGTGCTATGCCTTCAGGTCACTGGTGGGGCTTTGATTCATGAAAAGAAAAACTCAAATATTATAATTTTTTATTATTAAATTATTTATTTAGTACTAAAATAAATCAGATAAATTTTATACACATACTATGAATATTTAAACAACTGGTTTGATTTTTTTTATATTTATGAAATAAAAATTACCTATATATCGATAATAAGTATTTGGATGTGTAACATGCAACTTAGAAAAAGGACATACTGCGTACTGTAGACATTTTTTGATTTTGTTAACATTATTAGAAAGATAAATAAACTTCTGAATTCACACATTCAATTGATGAGTTAGTCAAGAACGCATTTTGTAAACTGATAAGAATTGAATTCGAGAAGAACTTAGGATCACCTTGTATAACAAAAGTATATCAAAAGCAGACAGTTATTTGTAATTTTTACAAAACATTTCACCTGTTGTAATCTATGTTTGCTTGGCTTTTCGTAAACGTAAATTATATATATTAATAGCAATAATAAGGTTTAAATAGTAATAGTAACTGTACTTTCTAACTTGAGAATGCAGCAGGAATGATAGGACTAACCATTGATAAGGATAAAGCTAAATTCGTGGCTGTAACCAATAAAGACATGGAGGTGTCTCCTTTGAAGGTCAGTTGTTATTGTTTTGAAACAGTGAAGCAATTTCAATATCTAAACACAGTAATCTCAAGCTGCAACGACATAAAAATTGAAATAAATAATAGGTTAATCATGATTAATAGATTCTTATATGGTCTTAGAAATAAAGTATAAATTTATTGGTAAATTATTTTAAGTATAAATTTATTGTATTGGTATCTTAAGTACTGGAATCTTAACGAGTAAGAACCGGTTACGGATTTTTGATAGAAAAAAATTACTAAAATTCTTTGGGCTATTAAAAGAAAACGAAATATAAACAAAAGAATTTTATACAATTATGAAACCTACAGAAGTACCACGAACCTAGTTTTGTCAAAATTGTTAAGGCTTTTCGCGTCAGGTGGCATGGACATAATTTTAGTTATAAGGACACATTTTCAAGATGATTTACTGACACATTAAAAAAACAACCTTTTCCAAAATTTTGGGGAAATGCCGGAAAGGCTGACCACCCATGCGATGATTAGGGGGCATTAAAAATTATCTCAAACAGATTGGAGTAAACCGGTGGAGAGCCATTGCAGGGGACACAGCACGATGGAAAGAACTTGGAGAGACAGCCTTAGTCTTTAACCCTTTAACGCGCAGTGTTCCCGCTCTGGGAACGCCAAACTCTGACATTTTGACTGTTGCCAATCACGAAGAATAGATTTGATTTCCATAAAAATAGTTGCGGGTGACATAGTTCCACGTGAATCCTTTATTTTTTAGCACGTCATTTCCCGTAAAAAAATTGTCACGATTATTTTTAACAGCACTGACATTTGCTGAAAAATGGAAGAATGCGAGAACAGCTGGATAAATTGTCCAATGCTAAAAAAAGGGCAGCCGTTGCCATCGCTCAACTTAACTACCAGCAAGATGGCGGACGATCGGAACGTTCATCTCGTGCCACAGATCTAGAGACCCTTTTTTGACGCAGCTGGCTGTGCTGGTAGTTAAGTCGAGCGATGGCAACGGCTGCCCTTTTTTCAGCATTGGGAAAGGGTTGCGCCTCAAAGGGTTAACAGAATGCAGCGCTGAGAAAGAAGAACTGGAGTTTTATAAAACTCTTGTCATCGAGCTTCTTTCAAAAACCGGTACGATATAGATTAGACCAATTCTTCATTTTTTCATGATATTCAGCTGGAATGTTTATAACAATTGCTAATATTTTTAAAAGGGGATGTCTAATTATGCACTGAAGTTAAGTAGTTTTTGTGTTCATAACTCGTTGAATATTTACTTTTTAATTCAAACTACTGTATAAGGATTTCAACTATTAGGCAATTATTCGTAGACATTTTGTAAAGTTCGGCGAAAAAATATTTAATCTATAATCGTAAAAATATAAAAGGAAGTTTAGAATTTTTAAGTAAAAGCCGATATTTTTTTTATCAGTATCTATCCTATTCTTACAGAAATGCATATAAATATTCCCAATAGATAACCGGTAAAATATTTTAAAATAACTTGAATAACATTCTGTATTTTTTGAGGCAAGAAATGATGAGAAAGTAACAGTATTCTAACAAAAAAGATTTAAATTATGCTAACTTAATTTATACTGAGCTGAAAGCTTCTTAATTTTAGAGGTATATTTTCTCTCTTGTGACCATGTATGAACAGTTTTACTGTCTCTCATTTGTCAATGAAAGAGAAATTCGATCGATTTCAGGCGATATGTTTAAGAAAAAGCGATCAATACCTTAGCGCAGAGGGTTCTCCTTTTCCGTTAGTGACAATCTATGGCAATCATCTCAAAAACCTCTTATCCACACGTTCCCTATCAGGAGATGATAGTGGTGATGTGTATTAGTTTTATTTCTGAACGAAAAAGACTTCATATTTCAGGAAGAATTTGTGGAAACATTATGGACGAAATACAAAAAGACTTTCTAGTGGTATTATTATTTTTATTGACTCTTTCCAACAAAGTTGAAAAGTTTTCACGATTTCGGCTTGTTTGTCTTCCCGTCTATGCTCTGACTGACGTAAATATATGTTTACTATTTCATATATATTATTTGTACATACAGTACCTTGTATTCTATTGAAAATGGTGTGCGTAACCTTTATAGATCTTTTATACGAGTACTCAAAAGAGTTGCAATACATTCCGCTCAATGGTCAGTCTTTCTTTAAAGCGTAACTAAGGGAATTTCAAGCGAAGCAAAATTCATATATGTTGTTAAGGATTA
>JAWZYV010019175.1:0-24617 GCA_038373885.1 Cheiracanthium punctorium
GAAATAAGCTTTTTTAAAAATTCAGCCCCCTCCCAAAATAAATTTCTGGATCCACCACTGACCAAATCCCCAAAGTTTAACTATGGCTACCTTTGGATAATTTGCTATATAGTTTTGTAAATATGTATATTATGTTTCACTCTTTTATTATCTGAATTAAATTTTATAGAACAAATTTAAAATGTCATGTATGTATTGTTCATTTAGATTTTAGCATGGCTTCATTGTTTGGTGGTCAACTAAACAATAAAAAAAAGTTGTACTGGAAACTCTGTATTATTTTGTTCCATTCTCATACTTATCAAGGTATGTTAGACATGGTGGACTCACGGAGGAGGCTAAAGGGTCTTAAGACTCCCACTTCCACAGGTAAAAGTCAAAATGAAATTTTCTGCAAAGTCTTATACACTTTGTCTCTGAATTACTGAATTCAAATATTTTTTAATTGGTCTCCGAGAAAAGCTTTAATAAAAAATATTGGGTACTAAATAAATTTTTGCTGTTAATGCCACAAGCAATTGAACTTGGTTTTAAAATCATACAGAACAAATAATTTAGGATGCTATAAGCTAGTACCATTGTAAGTGAGCTTCTGCACTTTAGGCATAAGATTGAACATGCAGAATATCGTGAGTTATCATAATATTATCAGAGTTCAGCTATATTTGTGCAACCCCCCCCCCCCACACACACAACTAATATCCTCCATGTGCAATTAATGATGTTAGGGGGCCGGACTGGTCAAATAGCCTGGGCCATTTTAGCATTCAGCTAAAATGTGCTTTAGCCCACGGCTTGGCGAAGTTCTTTTGGAGGCACGATAAATGCGCCAAATATTGCAGATTTGATATTCGAGAAAAATGTATCGTGGGAATGTAACTGTGGAAAGATTCGAAATATCTTGCATCTTTGCACATTAGCAATTGTTATTTTTTTGTTCTAGCTTCTGTTTGACACATGTAGGTGAAAGCAAATGCTTGCTCAATTCGACATCACTGAGCTGTTAATTTGCGAATTTTATTATTATTATATGCATTAGAATATTATTAACTTTTGGAAAGTGTGCATGCGTTATTATTATTTCTTGTTATGTCATAATCTAGTTATTCTAATTTGCTTAGGCTTGCACAGTTAATGATAACTACACCCTGTCAAAAAAGTATTTGAGTAAGTGAAATTTCTTACATTTGTTTCATACATAAAATTATTTATCATAAAATATGAGTTAGGTTGTACATAATTATAACTTTTCATATTTCTATTAAGTTTTTCATTTTTGAATACTTTTTTGCGGGTGTAAATGACAGCCTGGTGTTTTCAGTTTAGCAAAGGGCCAGGGATAGCATATTTTCGAGGTTGGAATCCATCAAAGGGCCAGCGGCAGCATATTTTCGAGGGGCCCCCCTAAAAGCAATGGCCGGAACCACAGATGTTTTTCTGGGTCTTGCAAAGGGCTTGCGGTAGCATATTTTCGAGCCCCCACCACTCCCCCCTTGTTTTTTTTTAATAGTTTGTTATTTTTACTATAAATAGATGTTCCGTTTTTTTTAAATATTTTGTTTTCCTAAATCGCTATTTTGTTTACGTTTCTGCATGTGCAGTGCATCTTGGGAAAATAATGAGTGGTAAAAATTAAGCGGGCTTCCACCATGCCCACAGCCTTTTGCATCACAGGCCAGGCGCATTGCCGAACGAGAAATAAACCAAAGTAATGGAAACCACAGATTATAACCCAACAGAACAGAGCAGAAGAGGTTGCAATCTCAGAGACGTTCCACAGAAACGTGACAACTCGCCAGTTTGTTGATAATCGCCAAGCAGTGGGCTAAAGCACATTTCCACACAGCATTCCAGTCCGGCCCTGCCCTAAACCCTCCTCCTCCTTCCGGGATACGGCCGTGATAACACATGCATTTAAAAGTAAAATATGATTTTCTTACTCTTTTCCATATCAAAGTTACGAGTAAAATGGCCAGATGTGCTGTAGCACATACAAATCGCAGTCGTATAAGTTTATCATTCATTCTGCATTGCAATAATTAACTTCCAATAAACGAGAAGAGCTACGTGTATCACGTAACGTGCGGATAGGGACTAGACAAAGAATATAGGGACTAGAGATGGACAATGATTCGATGAGTCGAATCAGTGATTCGAATCTTGGTACTGAGTGGCTCAGTCTTTACACTCACTCTCTACTGATTCGAATCTCAAGCCCTCAAGGGAAATACATTCCAAGTGCGAAGGGAAGAAAAACTTATTTTCCCTTTGCCGTTCCCAGGGATTTTCCCTTACTCTTTCAACTCTTTTCGACTCTTTACGACTCCTTTCGGCTCTTTTCGACTCTTTACGACTCTGAGTCGATAGATGATTTGAAACAGTAAATGAGTGGGTGTGGGTGAGTTGGTCACTGAGTTGGTGCAGCAACGAATCTTTACTGATTCAGTGTTTCGCTCTGTTTCGGTGATTGTATACTATCGTTGAGATTCGTTAGTTTTTCGAATCTTCTATCGACTCAGAGTCGAAAGGAGCCGAAAAGAGTTGAAAGGATGTTTCATTTAATTGGAGGGGTTTTTTCGAATCTTCTATCGACTCAGAGTCGAAAGGAGTCGAAAAGAGTTGAAAGGATGTTTCATTTAATTGAAGTTTTTTTTTCGAATCTTTGGTGTTTCATTTCTTGGTTGGTGGTCGGATTTTAAAGTTTTATCTGTCTGTGGGTGTGGAGTGGGTCGAACATCGTTTGCTTTTGGCGGGGGGCATAGGCGTTACTTCCTAAGGGCAAGAGGGGTCAATCTCCCCCCCGAAAAAAAATTAAGAAAATCCCTCCTTCCAACTTGTCTGACTGATTTAATATTTGTTTAAAATTTAATGAAACATCCCTTTTCTACTTTTAACTTCAATATATGTCCCCCTGCCCCCACCCTCAAAAAAAAAAAAAAAAAAAAAAAAAAAAAAAACGGAACGTTAAGTTTACATGGTGGCGGATTTTCATGTGAAGGGAAATAGAATGAAATAAAGTTAGGATTGTGCTTGTTACTTTTAATGAAGGATACAGGGGCGGTATTAAGCGCTCTCACAAAAGGACTTTGTAGTAAGCAAAATAACATTTCGCTTTATTGCAGCAGATTTCGTTTTTTTTTTTTTTTTTACCTCGTTTTTCGTTTAAGGGGAATGATTTTATTTTCTTTCGTAATTCAGAGAAATACAAAATAGGGCCTAAAGCAGTGGCGTAGTTAGTGTTATTGACAGTGGCGTAGCCAGGATTTTATTTCGGGGTGGGCTGGATATCAAATTTAAAGATAAAGTTCAATTGTAAGCTAAGTAAAGGGTCCCATTTTTTGGGGGGGGGGCAGCAGCCCCTCAGTAGGACTGGGCCAAAAATCGACATATCGGTTTTATTTCAACATCAAATATCCGATATTCCCATTTTCATTTCAGTGAAATCTCGAATTCGATAAAGGGCAAAAATACAGGCCGGCCAGGGGCGTAGCCAGAATTTTTTTTATGGGGGGGGGTTTATGACTACTGCAACTCATATATATGTATACGTGTGTATGATAATGTAGTGAAGAATATACATTTTGTATGGCAAAAAATTCCTCATGGGGGGTTATGACCCCCCTAACCCCCCCCCCTTGGCTACGCCTCTGAGGCCGGCGATAAGAAAATCCTGAGATCAATACCAGCTTGTGATGCTTTTGCTACTGCTTTCTCTCGGAAAGCTTCTTCTTCTCTCATCGCAGAAAAAACAGCTCCATGGTTTATTAGTCTAATTACCATAATTAATTAACGTATATCTCGGAACCTATCCACCGGAGCGCGTTTTTATTGATTCTCGACCCCCCCCCTAGACTCAACACCCCACCGATACTTAAAATTTCGAATGCTTTGACACCAAACTTAACCTTTTAATCTTACAGGCCCAGGGGGTCATACGAAGCTCCCCTGTATTTTCATTTCGGGCAGTTTAAACACTAGTTTTACTGGAGCAAGGAGAGAGAGATGCTAACTGCCCGAGAACTCAGCGGAGAAGAAACCCAATGAATGGGTGAAGGGTGTTTAAATAGTACGGCTTTCGGCGCAGAGAGAGGGAAAATTTCTTAGTTGTTTTATTGATTCAAGATTCGAATCACTGATTCGAATCATCGAAGTAGTGAGTGAGACGAGATTCGAATCAGTAAAATGAGTCGAACCGCCCATCTCTATTTTGTATGGGGCCACTGAGCAGTGAGCAATAGAGATGACGTGCGGATAGGGGCAGATGGAATTCTAACAGAAAGACTTTTCTACCCACAAGTTTGATAGGGGGAAAAACACGCGCGCGCGCGCAGGGAGAAATGCATTATGAAGATGGATTCGTGGGGAAAAGTACTTTGACGTTTTTAACCAAGGACCACGCTAATTTATTAATCGTGCGGTCTGCTCTCTTTCTTTTTTTCCCCGTTTTTTTTTCTTTTGGTAGTTGAAATAAAAAATTGCCACAAATGTATTTATTATTATATTATGTATGTACACTTAGAAGTTTTTAAGCATCGGTTACATGGCCAATTAATTGTGCAGTTTGTTCTCTCTTTTTTTTCTTGTCTTTTGGTAATTAAAATTAATAATTTTATTTGATTTGAGATTTTTGTTAATTGAGACCCTTAACCAGGAGGCTGTCGTCTCGATTGCTCCGAAGAGAAATTAATAATAGTTACATATGGATTTATTATATATTTATAAATACATATATATGTGTCTGAACGATTGTTACTATAAAGTAATGCATTTATTACTTATATATAGGAAAATATCAGTGGCATGGCTACTGGGTAGAGGGGTTATAACCCCCCATGACGAATTTTTTATCATACAAAATGCATTTTCTTCACGTATACACAACATATGTATACAGCTCATTACGATACACGAATTGCAGTAGTCGTAACCACTCCCCCCCCCCCCCAGAAAAATTTCTGTCTACGCCACTGGAATATATAAATAATTTGTTACTTACTTATACTTAATAATAAGTACAATACTTAATAATGACTTGAGGTCACAATTATTTTAACTAATATTGCAATGGCCACTAACTTTATTAAAAAGGATGTCAATAAATAAAAAGAAATAAATCAGATTACAAAACACTTCCTAAAAAAGTTCATACATTTTTTTTTTCATTTTTAAAATAATGGTTACGCTTTTCAACATACGTCTCTAACGAGTCTCTTAAAGTTAGTGTACCCTTCTCCTCCTGTGTCAATCGTTGCATTTGGGCAATCGGGAAGCAACGACTATCAGGGTTGAGGAATTCAGAATATTACCATAATCTTAGAGAACTTGACGCCAGAATTATTTAAACTACTGTTGTAATTGCATATATTAAGTCTTTCATGCAGCATCAACATAATTAACATAATTAGGTCTTTGGTACAGCTGAGACCCAACGTGTGCGTTTGGGGTGTCGGGGAGCAACGACCATCAGGGAAGGGGAATCGTAACCATTGACGTTTTAGTTCGATAAGAAGAACATATACGATAATAATAAGATACAATAGGATAGGTAAATAAGATAAGATAGTTCCAACATCTGAGATGAAGGCATGGGCGCCGGCAGCATAGGGCAAGGGGGGGCAATGCCCCCCTGGATTTTTGTATGCAGTGTTTTCCCTTGCTTTTTTGCTCTTTCCAACAAGGTAACCATGCGTTGAAGTAGTCTTCGCCCCCCCCTGGGAAATATTCTGCCGGCGCCCATGGATGAAGGTATAATTCGCTCAGTACTTCGGTGTGATTTTACTTTTATTTGGAAGACTATAAGAATTATTTTGAGGTAGAAGGAAATTTACTTTTTACTAGAATAAAAGTTGGTTTATTTTTATTTATTTATTTTTCGTTTTATAAAACTCGAAATTATTCAATTTACTGAGCACAGACTTTCGATGTCCTCGGGATCATGTGCAACAGTCCCTCTCATTCACCTGTCTCCAGCACCCACTTCATTATAAATAAATTGTTTAATGCAACCAGTCATAAGACAGAAAATATTTGGGCGTATCCTAGCAAGGACGTATTTAGGGGGGAGATTAAGGGGGTCCAGACCCCCTCGAAAATTGGAATTTTGTTACTAAAATGGTAATGATATAGTATTTTTGTGTGAAATTCTGCCGTTTATACTGTTTGGACCCCCCCCCCCGAAATTTTCGGATCCCCCCTCCCCCGAAGTGTTTTTTTTTGGATACGTGCCTGTATCCTAGGACCAGTATTTTTTATAGGGTGCCTATACTGCTGAATCTTGTTAACGCAAGCAAGGTTAGGCAACCATCTTGTTTACGAAAAAATTCACGAGCAATAACTAGTTTTTGGAGTTTGTGCAGTAAATGGCGTTCGTAAAAATATAGTCTGCCAGGAATGTAGCGAGTGTAGTATTTAAAGCACTTTAACAGGAGCAAACAAAATAGCTCTCATAGATTACACTCTAATGGCAGAATGAAAATATAATTTATTGCCTTTGTTTCTACTGCTACCTCTTATCGAATAGAAATGGTGGCTGCGATTCTCCATCCCTGATCGTCGTTGCTCCCCGATGGCCCAAACGCACACGTTGCGTCTCAGCAGTGCCAAAAACTCAATATCTTGATGCTGTGTGAAAGACTCAATATATGAAATTACAACGGTAGTTTAAATAATTCTGGCGTCAATTTTTCTAAGATTATGGTAATAGTATTTTGAATTTCTCAACCCTGATCGTCGTTGTTTCCCGATTGCCCAAATGCAATGCAACGATTGACACAGAAGGGGAAGGATACACTAACGTCTTTTAAGAGACTGGTTAGAGACGTATGTTGAAAAGCGTAACCCTTATTTTAAAAATGAAAAAAATGTATGAACTTTTTTTAGGAAGTCGTTTGTAATCTCATTTATTTCTTTTTATTTATTGACATCCTTTTTAATATAGTGGCCATTGCAATATTAGTTAAAATTATTCTGACCTCTAATCATTATTAAGTCTAAGTTATTGTATATAGTAAATTAAAAAGTATTCATTCCAGTGGCGTAAGGAGAAATTTTTCATAGAGGGTGGGGGGGGGGGTTACGACTACAACGATTCATGTATATGTGTATATATATGTGTGTGTGTGTGTGTGTTGTGCGAGTGTGAAGAAAATATGTTTTGTATGACAAAAAAATTCCTTATCGGGGGGGTTAACCCCCCCTGTAGCTACGCCACTGATATATTCATATATATATAAATAATAAATACATTACTTTATGGACAATACATTACTTTATATGTGAGTAAATACATATATGCACACATATATATGTATTTATTATAAATATATAATAAATATATTTGTAACAATTATTAATTTCAATTACCCTTCCCCCGTTCAAAAAAAAAAAAAGAAAAAAGAAAAAAGAAAAAAAAAAACGAGAACAGACTGCACAATTAATTGCCCATGCTTAAAAAGGTCTAAGTATACACACATAATATATAATATATACATTTGTAATAGCAATTGTTCATTTCAATTACAAAAAGAAAAAAAAACGAGAATAGATCGCAGGATTAATAAATAGCCATGTGCGCTTGCTTAAAAACCTGGAAGTCCTTTTCCCCACGAACCCATCTTCTAATACATTTCTCCCTGCGCGCGCTCGTATTTTCCCCTGTCAAACTGGAAGGTAGAAAAGTCTAAGTTCTTGTATTGGGATTCCATCTGCCCCTATCCGCACGTTATCACACGTAACGTTAAAAGACCGAAAGTCGCCTACTCTGCCAGAGCACGCGCATACGAGACGCTGGGCAGGCCGGATTAAAGTGCTCTGGCGATTTGGCGTGCAGTCAGACTCCTTTGGCAAGAGTCGTTTCTCCCGCTGTTACACACTGCACGCTAGGGGTTGCCGCATGAAATTTTATCTCGCAGCTATTTACAGTTTTCTTGTTATCTTTTTATTTTTTCTTAATGTTTTACTTCTTTCCCTTGTCTTGCCTTTAACATTGGAAAAAAAAAAAAAAAAAAAAAAAAAAAACAGAAAATGTCATTGACAATACAAGAAATTTCCAGATTTCACCGTTCAATTCACGTACCCTAACCCTTGTGCCCTCCCTGTAGATCTGTGATGGAGGGGGCATCACCTGAGCTTTTGACTGTTTTTAAATAATCGGAAAAATGAGAAACTCAATCATTTGAAATGAATTGATGAAACATAACTGATGCAGATCCCATAAATTGCATCAATCCATAATCACCCCACAGGCCTCAGCGTAAGGCAACGTTGAGCGCTCTATTTATAAATCGCAAAGAGCAGAAAAACTATTTCGTTTGCATAGATCAGCCTTTCTTAAAATATGTTCCAATTTTAAAGTTTAATATCTCTTAAAAATCACTTATCAACACCAGTCAAAACATTGTCTATGTATAAAGACAGGAAAAAAAAAAAAAAAAAAAATTGAACGGTGAAATCTGGAAATTTCTTGTATTGTCAATGACATTTTCTCTTTTTTTTTTTTTCCAATTTTAAAGGCAAGACAAGGGAAAGAAGTAGAACATTAAGAAAAAATAAAAAGATAACAAGAAAACTGTAAATAGCTGCGAGATAAAGTTCATGCGGGCGGCAACCCCTAGCGTGCAGTGCAGCGCCGGCGCAAGGTTATCCGGCGCCAGCCTGCAAAAAAAAGCTCAAATCGCCCCCCCCCCTCCCTCCATTTTTTTATTTTACAGGAGAAATACGTTTTGAAGAAAGCATTTGTTGAAAAATAAAATAATAATAAATTTATTTATCGGGAAAATTTAATTTTTCTGCATTTCATATTTACAAACTTTTCTATAAATTCTTTTGTATCTATCTCTTGTCAGATTTCATTTTCAATAGCAATCAAAGCTAGATTTATGAGTCTTTCCTGAGATATTCTTGACCGTAAATACATCTTGATCAATTTTAATTTTGAGAATGATCTTTCGCTACTAGCAACACTAACAGGAATGCTGAGTAGTATTCTCAATAGGAAATTCAAGTTCGGGAAGCACAATTTATTTGACACAATTAAGTTCAGAATATCGAATGGGTAATTCATACCGGCTGTAAAAATGTCTTCGGAAGCTACTATTTCGTCAAAAAGTTCTGCGTTCATATCTTTACTATAACCATATTCCAACATTTTTTCTAAATTACTGCATTTTATTTTCAAATCTGCATAATCGATTTTTGATAAATTACACAAGAAACTAATATCGCAGTGATTTTTCAATGCGTCAAATCTTTCATTTAATGATGCCCAAGCTGAATCCAAAATTCTAAAAAAAGACATTTGTCCTAAATTTCTCTTCTGGAGATTGAGGGGATTCGTCAGCATGTTCGTAATCAAAGTGACAGAAATGTCACTTTGCTACTAGCTACACTAACAGGAATGCTGAGTAGTATTCTCAATAGGAAATTCAAGTTCGGGAAGCACAATTTATTTGACACAATTAAGTTCAGAATATCGAATGGGTAATTCATACCGGCTGTAAAAATGTCTTCGGAAGCTACTATTTCGTCGACGAAGGAAAAAGAAATTTTTCCTTCGTCGGATTTCTTCAACAATTTTAAAATGGGGCTCGCCATCCACTTCGTCACTAAGTTCTTTGGCTTTCTCAAGAATATTTTTGTAATTGACGTCACTTCTGTGTTCTTGAATGAATGATTTTAAGTTACTTATTGCCTGTAAGGCTAGTGTGACATTCAAACACTTTTCTTGCAATTGTTTGCTGACAGGATTAATTCTGCTAAGCAAATCGTGCCAAAGTATCAATGAACAAATAAATTTATAATCCTTGATTTTGGCGCACACTTCGTGCTTCGTGTTGCACTTCTTTTGAAAAGCATTCACCTTCGGATATTTCAAAAAGAACGTCCTAGATTTCATGGCTTCAATTTTGCTTTCCCATCGAGTGTTTGAGAGGGGTTTCAATGTTAAACAGGAAATGTTTTTCAAAAGAACTGCCCATCGTTTAGGAGAAGAAGCAAATAAATTGTATAATTCTTGAATTGTCGGAAAAAAATCTAACAGTATCTGCATTCATCTTTGCTGCGGCACAGGGAACATAAAAAGCACGAGGATTTATTTTTAGGATATTATTTTGAAGACCATTTTTCTTCCCTTCCATATTTGCCCCGTTATCATATCCCTGGCCTCTCATATCATCTGGAGGAATGTTCCACATTTTCAACATTTCCATTACTGTCTCACATAGGCCGCTACCTGTAGAATCATCAACTTTAATAAAGCCTAATAAATGCTCCTTGATTTCAGCCCCATCCATCACTGCAGACGACAAAACATATGACGACACTCATCTGTTCAGTTTTGCTAACATCAGGTGTACAGTCCAAAATTATATAATAGTACTTGACTTTTCGAAGAGATAGTAAGATTTTCTCTCTTATACTACCAGTAGCGCAGCCAGAATTTTTTTTTAGGGGGGGTCAAAATTACTCGGACTCGGGGGGGGGAGATCAGACCCCCCCCCCAAAAAATGATGGTGTTGCTGTTCTCAGGACCCCCGTAAATGACACCCATATAAGTGTTTGTAGGGGGGGGGGAACTGGTCATCTCAAACAGGCACTCAGCACTCATCCCTACCCCGGAGGAAATGTTTCGCGAATTTTACCTTTACTGAAAGCATACGAAATTTTACCCTCAGGCCCTCCAGGAAGCACAGAAACAGTGCGAATACCTATATTCTCCCCAGTGGCGGATTTTGCTCTTGAGAGGCCCGAGGCGCAACTCAATTTTGAGCCCCCCCCCTTCTCAAAAAAAAAAAAATCACTAACTCTAACACCTTTACATTATTACTAATTATTTTAAAACGTTTTTAATTCCTTTTATGTCTAGTTTATGTCTACAAACCAGGGCCCGACTTTCACTATAATACTTTGATCCCCAGGGCACTTTTCAGATTTTGTGTCCTTTAGCTGGCTCAATTTTTGTGCCCCTGTATATCGTGTTAAACTCTATTTTTTGGCTTATTTCTGCATTTGTGCCCAGGACACGTGCACCAAGTGTCCGTCCGATAGTCAGGGCCTGCTACAAAAGGAGTATTAAAATAATTTTTATGTTTATAGATTTGTTCATCTTAAAAAACATTTTTTATCTCAATAATTTTCGTACTACGTTTCACTTTTCATGATTAACACTAAATAAACATCAGAATAGCTCTAAGTACAACCCAGCAACTGCAGTTTCATATTGATTATTTTTCACTGTTACTTAATTACGTCGAATTACTTTTTGTGGACCACTGGCATATGTCTTGTTTCAGTCATGAAAATTTTGACTACTTAACACAGGATGGGCAAACTTTTTCGGTAGTGGGCCAAAAATCGAAAAAAAATAGTTTGGCGGGCCAAGATAAATTTTTATAAAATTTCAAGAACAATATACAAGTATTACAATTGAAATATGTTAATGAGATAAATGAAATTGCGATTTCATTTTTAAAAGTTCCTTATATTGAGGTTCGAAGTGAGGTGCACTGATTCTAAGGAGCGAGGCTAAATGCTCATCTGTCAGTCTACTTCTGAAAGAATTCTCTCTAAGGTTCATAGTTGAAAGCACTTGTTCTCGTATATAAGATGAAGCAAACATAGCACTGATTTTCTGGGAGTGAGATATTAAATTTGGGAAACTTACTTTCGATAATGATTACTAAAGGTCTAACTTTGGCATATTTAGAAACAACTGCTTGAGATGATTGTTAGATTGCAATTCAATTAATCCAATCTGCAAATCTGACCTCACTGCTTCACAATTTACGTTGAAAGGCATGGTAAAAATTCTGTTTGAATGGCACTGAAATCTTGAAATCTGCGTTCGAACTCAAAATGCGCTTTTTTCAAGCCATCTTCATAATTCTTAATATGGATATATAATATATAAATATATATGTATATTCTTTCAATTTCCGTCGGACCGGCTAATTAAAATTCCACCCGCGGGCCGGATAAAACCTTCCGACGGGCCGGATTTGGCCCGCGGGCCGTAGTTTGCCCATCCCTGACTTAACAGGTACTTTTGAAGGTCAGAACAAGGGAAACTTGATCAGAAACATGACTTTGACATCACAAAGTTCAGAAGAATTCTTTACTTGGATAAAAATGTACCAAAAATTTAACATTCCTTCAAGAACATACATTTATAAATATTTAAATATATTCATAAATTTCCCACTTGGAACTGCGAAACTAAGCAGTTTAATAGTAAAAGTAAACTTTCTGTTTAGTCTAATTTTTGTGTTTATTCAAAAACTGTCAATAAGTTTAGGACTATTAATAATGAGCAATTAGGTATGAATAATACACACACACACACATTATTCTATATTTTAAATAGAATTAAAAAAACTACAAGAGAAATAAAAAAAAAACAATACTTAAGTAGTTAACCCATTCGTGCCTGGATATTTTTGCGACGTTCTTCGGTTTTTGCTAACACCAGCAGTAATTGATAAATTTCTGATGTCAACTTTTTGAACAAGGGATGATTTCATTTAAAATCATTATGTATAAAAATTGAAATGTCAACATCCTATTTGGCCATATTAAAATATTTTGTTGAATTGAGGTTCAATACTCGCGAATAAAGGCTAGGAAAATAAATAACGTTTTCGACTGATAGCGAAAATGCCGTCCCATAAAAGGGACGCTAGGCATAAATGGATTAAAGTACAAAAAATATTATTGAGTTAAAAATAAATTCCACTTTATATTGAAAATGGTTACGCTCTAAGCTTCGGTCCTAGGTTTATTATTAACTAGCTGCGTGCCCGTTCTTCGCACGGTAGAAAACGAAAATTTTCCTGTGTGTAATTCGAATGTGTAATTCGACTTAATTCCAGTGAAGTGGAATCTAGAAAAAGCAAAATTATTTCACTCTTGACTTAAAGTTTGCATCATATATGTACTAACCTGAGATCATTGCAGTATAATGACACACACACACACACACAGAAAAAGAACTATGTCAGCGTCATTCAGTATCAAAAAAGTGAAAAGTTCGACCGTTCTCACTTTCAAAATGTCTTATTTCCGCATCATGCTGTCTTTTAGGTTCGCGTTTTAGCGTTAAATACCTCAGACACTACATGAAATGGACATTTTTTTAAATTTTAAAATTACGTCATGCAACCCTTTACAAAAAGAAAAGAGATAAGACTGCGCTATTTATAAAGGCTTTAAAATTGTTTTTCTAGATTACGCAGTTTAATTTTTCTTCTCACAAATAAATCCAGTATGAATAAGAGGAAATCGAGCCAAGCAAAGAAATCGTCTGCTTGGACATAAGAATAACTATGTACACAAAACGAAATCTTTGGAATGAGTAACTTTTTTCACGTTCTCAGAAGAGCACTCGTTGTAATTGCTTCACAGCGGGCTTTGACTTTTAGTTGTACAATAACAGTAGTGTTTGGCGCATTTTGGCTTCAAATATAAGGCAATAAACAATATATGTTTTAATTCGAATTTCGCAAAAAAATCGCTTCGATTAATGGAAGTTTTAATAATACTCGTAATGTTTTATTATTAATAATAAACTTATTACAATGTAAATTAATATATACTTCTTCCGTAACAAAAATATTCCAATAATTAAATGCTTCAATTGGAAAATATAATCAATAATTAAATTATAAATAATTTCATCTAAATTCCTTTTAAAATATTATATATATTATTAAATTTATCACCAACGATAGAACTGATTTGATTCATATTTATGTACAGTAAATTCAGAAATATGATTTCTTTATTTCCCAGGCATTAACCTTGTTCATGATCAATTTTCACACTTTAAATCAATTCCGATACCACACAGCAGCTTTTATATTGTTCCTCTACAGAAAGAAGAGCCCAGTTAATCAGTGGCATGGGGCAATCCATTTATAAATTTTTGGGTTGTTAGCAGTGCGTACCTGAGCGGTGAGCGTCTTCGGAAAAGAAAAAATGTCAATTTGATTTTATTCTATTGTTATCGAGTTAAACCCTCCCATAGAACCCAGATTTAACTTGTTCCCGCCATCGGTGCAAAGACACAACGGATAAGATACCCTTCTGTACCTAGTAACATGAATCTATGAATGCTCCACTGGCGTCCTGCGTTGCGAAAGCGCAACAGTGGTTGCATTAGACACTGATAAACCCAGACCAATCTGGGTAACAATGCTGGGAACAGAAGAAAATCTTAGGTATTAAATCTTTGAAACGATGGGAGCTAACATGTTAAATCTGGGTTTAAGAATTAAAATCACAGATGAGAAAGGGTTGGGCCGCATTGTACTGAGTTCAGTATAAGTAACAATGTCTTTAAAAGTATAAGCTGTCTTTAAAGGTATAATAGTATAAGTAACAATGTCTTTAAAATTCGTGTTTACTTTATGCATTAATGTTGTGAAAATAAGCTTCATTCCCGTACGCAGTACTGGCTGATTAGCCGACTAGAGCAGCAGATAATTTTTAAGTCAGGTTGCGTCGTAACGCCTAATGCAACCAGGCAGCGCCGGGCTAAGCAGCTAGTATGCAATAAGTAATGTATATTTATATTTAGTACCGTAAGATAGTAGATTTGCTATCACTGACTACATTGTAGTTGCCAGTAATAATAAGCTTATGATATAGTTTTAAATAATCTTTATAAGTTGGATCATTGCATCTTGTATACCTGCAAGTACGATTGTCTATGTTTAGAAGATTCTTGGCTAATTATAAATAAAAACACTTCAACTATCTGCTAGATTATACTTGAAAGATCTTTTCATATTAAGATTTTTACTGGTAATAAATTATGAACCACGTCTGTGTGATTCCACTTCCTCTGTTGTGTAAAGTTATTTTGAAATTTAATCAAGTAAAGTTTACCTCTTTGTTAATGTAGAACCCAATATCAGGAGGATGAGCTTGAGATTCAGCACCCTCAAGGTTTCTTTCGGTACAACAGATTTTTCACCGGGTCCGGGCCCGTCCATACTATCAGCAGTCTTTGATGCTACACGATCACCATCATCGGCTTTAATTTTTCTCTCGAAGAAAGATAAAAACATTTCACTTTGGGTTTTCTTTCTTTTTAAACTGAACGAATTCATGATCTTAAGAAACAAAGAACCCAAAACTTAAACTTCTGCTTACAAATTAAAGGCATCCAACTCAAGTGAATTCAGGAGAGACTAAAACTGAACCATTCGAAATTTCGTTATACCACATCTAAGCTCCCAGCAGACCCTCTTTTTTACTGTTTGTTGTTGTGTGTGTGTGTGTGTTGGTGTGGTGTATATTCACTATTTGAATACTGTGGCTTGTTTATCTCAAGAAAAGAAGAGTGGTATGCTTGAAGACTACAGTATAGGCAATATATTTTCCTCTTTCCTTCATGACAATTTTGCTATCAGCTAATTGTAGCATGAATAGATTCTTTCTGAGGTTATTCCGTTCCTTTGAGCTACAAGGGTGCGAATTACTCCCCTTTACATTGTCCGATTCGTCCATCCTAGCCCCACAAAGTCCCTATCAGAGACACGACTGCAGATTTATTGCTTAAGGAGTCTCTATGACGGTGCTTACTGGAAGCCTTTGATGATTTTACCTTGCGTCCTCCTTTTCAAGCCAACTACCGATACAAAGTTTAAAAAGATTTTTTTTAGAGAAAAGACACTTTTTCGAGAATAAAGATATAAAAAGAAAGAGAAAGAGAAAAAATGGGCCCTTTTTAAAGAAAAAAATGGGCCCTTTAAATTGGTGGCCCATGGGCCCCACTCGCCCTGTAGATAAACGGACCCTGCTCATAGCGGCCCCTTAGCTCATGGGGGGTCCGGACCCCCCCCTTCGCTGCGCCACTGTATACTACTGCCAATAATTTGCAACATTTCATTTTGACTATTTTTGCTTAGATAATGAACTTTACTGTTGCTACCTTTAGGTCGTAATGCTCTTTCCATGTGAAATTTCATAACTGGGTCGAACTTTGCAAACAATTCCACTAATTTTAAGAAGTTTCCGTTGTCTTTTTGGTACAGCTCATCAGATGAGCCTGGAAAGGCTAAATTCTGGCTGCCAAGAAATTTTGTGATCTCAATCAGTCTTCCTAATACATTTCACCAATGCTTTTTTTCATTTGCATAGATCTCTTGTATTTCGGAGTCAATTGTTGTTTTATTTTTCAAATATTTCTCAAGATCTTTCCATTTTAAGAAATTTTTCATATGTGCTCTACTAATCTCACGCCTATGCAAGGTTTTAGATACATTTATCCATTCATTATAGCCTTTTACGAGGCTTCTACTGTCATTCGATGCAAATATCTTGTAACAGAAGCAAAAAACAGAATTTGTACTCATGGAATATAATAGCCATTCAGTAATACCATGTACGGGGAACTAATTCTCCGTTTTCCATTTTTCTGTTGTAGTATGCTCACTAAATTTACGCCGATTATCACTTTTCGGATATATTAAACCTTTCTTTTGAATAGGCCCAATTTCGGACAAAGTCATTCTCACTCTGTCGCTAAGAATTGCCCACTTTGCAGGATCTTCAAAATCAATATGAAGAACGGAATTTTCGGGGGGGGGGTGGGGGGCGTAGCATCGGGCGCCATTCTGAACTCAAAAACTGATAAAGGGTTGATCTTCGTAAAACGGGTCGCCTTTTTGTATATTTGCAGCGGGGGGGGGGGGCACGTACCCTATGGCCATCCTTGCTTTAACATATAGTAATATATGTTTCTAAAAGTAACTTCCCTTTTACATATAGTAATATACAAAACCATACCCAGGGGGTTGGTCCTATGGATCCGGACCCTGCCCCTCCCCGAAATTATCACATTATATATTTTTCCTATATGTGTGTGTGTGTGGGGGGGGAGAGAGAGAGTATTTATATATAAAATGAGGATATTCAATAAAACTGACCTCCCCTTCTCCCCACCCCCCTAAAAAATGTCGGACCCCTCCAAAATTATTTTCTGGGTACGGCCCTGGTAATATATGTTCCTGACCCCCCCCCCCTTGGCTACGGCCTTGCAACACATTTTATCAGACAAATAAACAAATTATATATACACTGTAATCATTATTAATATAAAACATATCTTCCTCAAATCTGTCCATTTTCAAAATTTTTTTTTAAATTTTTGCTTTGGGGATAATTTGGCGCCCCTCTGTGTCTGGCGCCCGCCTGCAAAGAAGGCCTTGCAGGCCCGCTTCCGCCGGCCCTGGTGCAGTGTGTAAAAGCGGAAGAAACGACTCTTGCCAAAGGAGTCTGACTGCACGCCAAATCGCCAGAGAGCACTTTAATCCGGCCTACTCAGCGGCGCATTGCCGATTTCGCAGACTTCGCAAAGTTCTTCAGAAGCTGGGGAAAAGGGACGGTACACAACAACTGCATACGAAGAAGGACTCGAAATTGATCATTTGAAAATAAATCGAATATTTACACAGTATATATTTCATATAAAGAATAACTTTCAAAATGTTCTTTTAGCACATCTTGTCTTTACATTCACAATAAGATTTATTTACTGATATATCAAGCTATATAAAATACGGTTAAACAAGTAATATAAAAAATAAAAATTAAGTCAATTTTACTTAGGTCAACAAACAATAATTTTATTTTAGTTACTTTTTTTTTTATTAAATTTAATTAATGCAGGGCCGTTAATAAAGCAAGAGTCGATACCGTTAATCCAGTTTTTTTTTTTTTTTAGTTTATTGTTTTAATTCGTTTTTAATCCCACGTGACAGGATATAAAATTAGTGAATTAAATTTAATTAATGAATTAATATTTGAGAAAACTGTATTAACATCAAGAGTCATCCACTACAAGTTAAAAAAATGTATTTGAACTTGTATGGATGAATAAAAAGTATTTTATTAACGATTGAAAATTTGAACAAGATATATAAATATATAGAGAGTGTGAATTAATAGTAGGAATTGCAGGGCCGGCCCAAGGGAGGTGCGAATGTAGGCGATCGCCTAGGCCCCGCTCCTGGGCCTTTTTATTGCGAAGAAGCCCCGCTCTTGCGCTTCGTCTGGGACGCCGCACGCGAATGGACATTTTGCATGGTGTCTGAGTTTGAGGCTAAAATTCGTCTGCTGCCGGTATTTACATCCGCCAGCTCCTATTGAAATGCATTCAGTATCCATTTTATAATTACTATTTCTCATTATTAGAGCCGCTCGGAATGAGTTACTGTCTTTTTAATACTTAAATAGATGGTTTAGAAGACGATGATATCGCATTTCGCTTCAAAACTTTGTTAATAAAAAGAATAATAGTGTTCTAAAATTATTACGTTATTGCAAACACGTATAAATAATACATCATTGAGTTGATTTTGAGTTTTCTGAGTTTAAAATAGTACAAATATTCATTAAAAACTTCCACACTTTTAAAAAGTACGATCTTTTAAATTATTTTTAGTATTTAATTATTATTAACATTTTAAATAAAATCGCACAATGAAGATAAAATTCATTTATAAAAAGCTATTATTTGTTAATGACTAATATTCTAGCTTCTTTTGCAACAGCTATATTTCTACTAGAAAGTGTCAAATAATCCCTTAGGTCCAAACGAGCTGAAACCGAAACTAATCATCACCATAAGGTAAGGCGACCATATTTCTAAACGGTAATTTGGGGACAAATCAAGCATTGTCCTCGAATCTAAACAAAACTTGGGGACACTAGAAAATATTTTCGAGGACTTATTCCAGGACATAATACACTCATGTCCATAAATTAAGGATAATGAAGTTCAGGCAAAGAAAGAGAAAGAAGCAAAACAAATTTGACTTATTTGTAAAGTCTATTTATTAAACAAAAAGTAAAAAGCAAAAAAGATGCTATATGTTTGGCATAATTAATAAAAATTGCAAGTTTTACTCCCTTGACCAAATTTCAAAAAAGAACCTATTTACAAAAAACAGTATAACATGGTTAGTAGGATGGTTAATACGGAGTATGTCTCCCGGACGATGCAATACAGGCCTGACAACGCCTAGGCATGCTGAGTATCAAATGATCAATCTGATCTTGGGGAATATTACACCACTCATCAAGCAATGCTCTCCGAAGTTCCGGTAGACAGGTGGGAGGAGGTTGACGGGCTGCAATTCGTCGGCCAAGCATATCCCACACATGCTCTATTGGATTCAAGTCCGGTGAGTATGCTGGCCAATGCATACGGGTGATATCCTCCCATTGAAGGCATTCGTCTACAATGTTTGCACGGTGCGGACGGGCGTTGTCATCCATAAACACAAATTCAGCACCCATGGCGCCCCGAAAATAACGTACATGTTGTTCCAGAATGACATCCCGATAGATGTGGCCTGTCATCGTTACACTCTGAACATGCAGGTCAGTTCTGAAACCAAGAATAATTCCTCCCCAAACGAGCCATCCTGCACCACCGTAACGGTGTCTTTCAATGGTGTTCTCTTGGTGGTAACGGGTACCTGGCGCTCTCCAGATGAATGTCCGGCGAGAATAAGACTCCAAACTAAACCTGGACTCGTCGGAAAACATCACACAAGACCACTGTTGCGGTGTCCACAATGCATGCTCTCTACTCCAGGTTAATCGCAGGCAACAGTTAGTTGCGGTAAGTGGAACACATCTGACAGGCCTACGAGCATATAGACCAATGTGCCCTAAGCGTCTGTACACGGTCTGCCTTGAAACTGTCGTACCGGTAGCTGAAGAGACAGGTCTGATGCTGTACTCCGTCTGTTTCTTTTGGCAGTAACTGCCAAATAGCGGTCCTCATTCGGCGTTGTAACTTGGGGGCGACCTGTGCTGTAACGTCTACTCACATTACCATCATCTTGGAATCGTTGCCAAAGCCTGGAGATGACACTCTGGGCGATTCCAAGTTCCTCGGATACTTCCAGCTGGGTACGTCCTCATTCCAGTCGTCCGATAATTCTGCCACGTAAAACATCATCCAAATGCCTCCTTTGTGCCATAACTATGCGGTTTTTGCACTGAAAGGCTTTCACAGCGCTTGTGAACAATTTTACTTCTTTGCCACCATTCCTTATATACCCCTCTCTTACACTCTCGTCATTGTGACGTACCATCCACGCCATCTGGTGGTTTCCTGTAATTTGCATATTCTTCTTCAAGTTGTGTGTGATCATTCCACAGGTAAAATTTTTATTTTAGAGATCAATTTCTGTGTGATTCTGAATTATCCTTAATTTATGGACATGAGTGTATATTACCATGTACACCCTCCAAAAAAAGTATTCGAGCAAGAGAGAAATTTCCTATTTTAGATTTGCGAATAATAATTGAGTTTTTGAAAAACGCACAACTTGAGAGAAATATGAAAAGTCATATATATACATAGCCTAATTCCTATTCTATTATAAATAATTTTTAATATACGAAACTAAGCGTAGGAAATTTCTCTCTTGCTCAAATACTTTTTTTGGACGGTGTACACCTTCCAAAAAAAGTATTCGAGGGCAAGAAAATTTTCGTACGTCAATTTCATATTTAAAGCATGGTTCTTCATGAAAGGTGATTAATCATTAACAAAACTGAAAGGGGAAATTTGACTCAAAGTCGGATACTTTATTGAATGTCTGTACACTAAGGTGACCAAACTAGTGGTGTGTCGTTCCGACCGGAACGGGTCCGGAGGAACGGATCCGAGCATGGACCGGGTCCGGAGCGGATCCATCTCTAAAAATAGACCCGGTCCGGTTCCGGATCCGGACCGGATCCGGATCCGCTCCTTTCGGTCATTTGGATCCGGACCCGTTCGTTTCGTTCATCTGGCTCTGAAATCAGTCATTTGGGTCCGGACCCGGTCCTTTCGTTCATCTGGTTCCGAAATCAGTCATTTCTGTCCGGATCCATTCATTTCGGTCATTCGGTTTCGAAGTCGGTCTCGGTCCTCTCTGTCCGAACCCGCTTCCATTGATCGAGTGAAGAACATAGGCTTTCTGAGAATTACAGGGGGTGGGGGGATATAAAGAGGTACCTGTTTCACTTCCTGTGGAAAGATAGTCTTGTACTAGTTGATGCCGGGGGACGGTTGACATTCCAAAGGAGACTGAAAGGTCATTCATTATTAGTGAGATGAGATGAGAGCTTATAGGAAGAAATCTGGGGATAAATTGCTTTTGAGAATGTCGTCATTGGATGTGGACTGGAGAAAAAATACGATATCTCTTAATTTATTGATTTGTGAGTGGAATTCAGTGTTGTTACGGGAGGTTATTTTATTATTTTAGTTAGTAGGGATGGAGTTTTTAATAGTTAGGATTAGATTTTCTCACAGTTTTTGGGGGTTGGCTGATCAGCTATAATTTGCCAGGTGTGGGGGAAAAAACTTGGACTGAAAAAACGCGAACGGTAAGCACGCCCAAATGATTAATTTTTACTAAAAATTGGACATAAAATTCTTTGTTTTGTAATATGCATGAGGAATATATTTAATTGCGTTTTATGCCAAATTTCTTTTGTTTTGGCATAAAGGGGTAAACTTTCATGTTCAGTAGATCTGGGAGTGAGAAAGCTATTGTTATTAGGGTTTCCGAGTTTCCTAAGCACGTAATAATATGAACCATAGGGAAAGCGTCGGGAGGGGGCACGAGGGGTCACCTACCCCCCTGTGCCCCCCTCCTCAAAATTCATCACAAAAAAAATTTTAAGTAAAAATTTGCTTGAAAATGTAAAAAAATAACTTCCCTTTTCTGCTCTTAAATCCGATATGTGCCCCCCGCAAACCTTTCCTGTACCTCTCCAAAATTTCAGTAGGTCTGGAAGCAATGATAAACTCTTCCTTACTATTATTATTTGATTTTCCTAAGCGCATAATACATATGAATCATAGCAGCAGTTTCGGGGGGGGGTGCAGGGGGAGCTCTCCCCCCCCAACTTCATTTCAAACTCTGTTAAACAATCTTTTAAAGCTAATGTTATTAAGTCTTCTTAAGCATATAATACATATGAAGCATAGGCGTAGTATTGGGGGAACACAGGGGGGCACTTGTCCCCCAACTTTGTCTCAAAATCTTTTCATTTTAAAAATTTGTTCGTCGGGTCGTATTAACCGATCCAGCTAAAAATGTAGAAGGAAACTCCATTCTTCCCCTTGACAAAATGTTGTAAAAAAAATTGTCCACTGTCAGGGTTGTTTAATTCAAACAAAATTAGTTTTTTATGCCCTTGGTTAAACAATATTTTCAATATCAAATCTGTTGTACTAGTTAAAGCTTTTGAATAATAGGGCTTCTTTAAAACTTTTGTTTCTTTATTTTAAGCAATGCAAAATATTTTATGCAAAAAAGGCTTTATTTGGTAAATAAAGTGAATAATGTTTTCCTTTTACATAATTAAGTAACTCTCACAGCTTTACATAAAGTTACATTGATTGTTAAAATAGATTATTGCATCCTTTTTTTAATTGTCTTTTATTCAGGTATGAAGATCAATATTTGATAATTTATCGTTCCAATTTTTTGTTTACCGTCATTCTTGAGTATTTCAGGAAGTTCTTTTTAAAGTTTATTTTGAAAGTTTCTAGTTTTATAAAAAGAAAAGGCTTTATAAGTTTATCTTATAAAGCTTAAGAAGAAAGATTTTTTTAATAACCTTTTGCGTCATAAATAATTTTTCCTAAATTCATGGCAATTTGGTAAACTGCTGAAGTGTGTAGGTTTAGAGTTCTGGGCTACCGAGCAATTGTTTACTCCAAATGTAACCCGAATACGCGTTAGAACCCCTCAGGAAGTCCCCCGCCCAAGGCATCCCTTAATAAAGCAGACTGCCCTCGTGTAGACATCCCTTAACCATGAAACCAAAACAACTTTCATGATAACTTTCATTGGAAGTAAAATGTTTAATATAGGGTAAAAATTATTATCACTTCCGATCCCTATTGTAGAGATATCCTAATAACACTGATCTAGGGTTTTCTTCTTTCAATATTGATCATAGACATATAGAATAAATTACAAAGTTACTTTATATTATCGAATAAAACTCTCAGGAAATCAGAGGTAATTAATTACAAAATTTTACTTTTTATACATCCCTCTTACAAAAATACTTCAGCCTTTCCCATAAAAAGGCTCAGAGATATGTTTAATCAAAGTTGGTGAGTGGCAATACGCTATACAATATCAATAATAGTAAAAGTATTATTATTAGAACTATTGGAACAAAGCTATTTAATTAATTAACTAATTAATTTTAGTCACAGTTATTTAAAAAAAATATTTTACATTTTTAGAAGTGAGTTTTAAATAATTTTAAAACTTTACTTTAAAAGTTTTTTTTTTTTTTTTTTTTTTTTTCTGTTTTAGCATTTAGAAATGAAAATTTGTCAAAAACCTTGCATGTTACACTAAAATTTGATTTAAAGAGGGTCTTTTAGGGAAGTTTTTTAAAACCCTGGAGGATAGAGGGGGGCACAACCCCCTCCCCCCATGAGGATTTTTTTCCCATACAAAATGTATATTCTTCACTCCGTTATCACACCCAGATATACAAGTATGTGAGTTGCAGAGTTTGGCAGTATCGTTAATATACATGTATTTTCAAAATACATTTGTATCTTGTATTTTGTATTTTCACTTGCAAAAAACAAAGTATTTTGAGAATGTATTTTAAAATATATTTTCATAGTATTTTGTATTTTCAAAATACAAAAAATACATTTTATATTCTGACATTAAATTAATCTTAACACCACAGATTGCTCAGATAGCATGTGCAAATGAAAATCATAAAATTGTTGATTTCATTCCCCCCCCCCCCTCTCTTGATGTAATTTATGAGCTGCACTAGAATTACACGTAGTAGTGTCACTGAAGAAGTGTTAGGATCTCTTGTGATCTTTAAATTTAAGTAAACAGGAAAGGGAAAGAAAAGCCTTTCATACTCCTGTTTAAAACACAAACAGTATATTTGTCTAGGAATGTTTCTGGATTCCCACTGTATATGAAACCAAAAGTAGTAAAAACATTTTTAGGTAGTATTTATTAGATTCTTTAAGGGAATTTTCGAAATGTGTTCCTAAGTTCTAGAAAAATAAGGCTGCCAGTATTTCTGCAGTAGTATAATGGATTCTTGGTTACTGTGGTTAAGAGACAAAGATACACGAAGGCTGTCAGCCGTGGGGGGATGCCTTGGGTGGGGAACTTTTTAAGGGGTTATAAGGCGCATTCGAGTTACATATGGAGTGAAACACACTAAATTCCCGACCATTAGAGCGACAGCTTCCCGTAATGGATGGGGTGAATCAAATTTCCATTCTAGATGATTTTGAAACCTTTTGCGCAAATCTTAGTTAAAAATGTTTCCAAATTTTATCTGTAGATGGAAATGAAAATGTTAAGGAGCAGTGTCAGTTATGGAAGCTGAAAACTTAGATAATATGGAAAATATTTAAATTTACGATAAATTCTAAAACTCACTGAAAGACAAAACTTGAATTTTTTTAGGTTGTGATTTAGCTGAGTATTTATATTCAAACATTCAACTGGGTCCATGGGCGTCGCAAGCTTTGGGGACAAAACTGCATTTTCCTTCACCGTATGTATTTAGAATTACATAAATTGTATGCTTCATTTCCA
>JAWZYV010019176.1:0-77667 GCA_038373885.1 Cheiracanthium punctorium
AAATCCTGAAAAACGTAAATATCACAAAGTAATTATGGGATTTTTTATGTGCCCCACCACGTCAACCGCCCCCATTTATTTTTAAATGAAAAAAGTCAGGCGAATAAACCCTGGAAAAATAAGAAAACGAGTCGAATGTTTTAGAAAGAAAAAAGAGCCAAAAGAAATTGTGAAGCCATTCGGCTTGTACAAATAGTGCACAGTTACCGGAGTGGAGTGAAGCACGAGAAGCCTGATTCACGTGTCACCCCATTCGATGTAACACAGAACAATATTATACATTATCAAAAATATCTCCCAAAGGATGTCTCCCACAAAAGATCCAAAAATTTTTCCTGGTCCATAGCAAATAGCTCATAACAAAAATTATGTTAGCTATCACTTTCTTCCCATACGTGATTTTTTCCCCCAACAACTTTAACGTTAAATTTTGTTCAAAAATATCCTGATATTTTTTAACTACATTAGCTACGCCCTACGCAGGGGTAATTACAAGATGCAAACTTAGCCGCCATCTTAAAATAGTTAAAAAATCATACAGTCAACTCTCTTTATAACGAAACACGATATAACGAAGCTCACGTTATAACGAAGAAGGATTTCTTATTTAGTTGGTCTAATGTTAAAATATAGGAGTTTTAAAACCTTATAGCGAAATCATTATAACGAATTTAACTTTATAGCGAAATAAAATTAGTTTGAAATTGGGTTTAGACGATCTTTATAACGGAGTCGCTTTATTTTTTATGGTATTTATCTTAATATTTTTGGCAATATTTTAGCAGATAGATTGTTCGACTAGAAAATATAGAGCTTTTGTACTTGCCCCCGAATACTACCGCAAAATTACAACCCTTAGATCAAGGAATTATCAGATCATTGAAGGCTAAATATAGACAAGGCTTCTGCAGAAGGTCATTTTGAATGTTGATGCTGGAAAAGAAACTAAAATCAATGTGTTAGACGCAATAAATCTCATCAGCTGGGCATGGCAAGATGTTTCGGCTTCCACCATAAAAAACTGTTTCCTAGCCTCAAAATGTATTACGGTTCCGCACGATACTCTGTCACAGGAAGAAATCCTTTCATCTGATGGAGAAAGAGTTGATCTAACACCCTTGTTTGATAAATTGCTCGAAATCAGCATAGATGAGTATTTAAATATAGACGATGGTGTAGAATCAAATCAAGATTTTTTGATTTTCGACATTTCATATTCGAAGACAGAAAAAGAAGATTCTCCCAGTGAGGATGAGTCCGAAAATGAAAATAGTAGATGTGCTATTTCTTCTGTTCAGGCTGTTGAATATATTGAAAAAGTCGGACATTACATGCAAAGCAAAGGACTTTACAGTAGGATATCGACATGTATTTCAATGCCATAAATAAAATGATAACTAAGGATGCTTTAAAGAAAAGGAAACAAACAACCATAACTGATTATTTCATCGGCTCATTAAGGTACGTAATTATGTATGTTTGAATAAGTATCATTTGTAAAGTACAGCATGAGATAGTAATAAATCATGTAAGTTTTCTATTTATTTTATAAAAATTGAAACAAACAAACAAAATTTGGTGTTTAATTGCTTAAGTTACAGATGTGTTAATTATTACTAAGTTTAACGACTTAATTGCACTAATATTTGTATCTAAATTTTTACTTCACATCTTAAGCATCTAGCTTATTAATGTGCTTGTAACGTTATAACGAAATCTGTAATGGAACACCAAATATTTCGTTATAACGTTTTAACGAAATTTCTTTATTACGAAGTTTTTTCTGGGTCCCTTGAATTTCGTTATAAAGAGAGTTGACTGTAAAATCCAAAAAAAATGTACAGTACCTTTTTGCATACTAATCCAGCACGGCAACAACAAAAATGGAACACAGACCTTCCGGCTCGCTGATTGGCTGACCGAAAGGGTTGCCTTAAATACCTTCCATGCAATATCGCCAAACCGAGTCAATTGGGTTGCCACAAAAAGCCAGTTATCGCCACCATTGGTGACAAAAAAATGTAGGCTGCATACTAAAGCTTAGCCCAAATAATATTCTAAAGGCAATACCTCACAAAAATATAAAAGACATTAAAAAATTAAAACATATTTTAGTATTCTGACAAAAGATTGAGTAAGCAAAAGTAAAGAACTAGTTTAAATTCTAACAAACATAAACAAACAATGCTTATCTCATACCTTGATTAAAATCGCTAAATTATTGCAATATTGAAATAATAATATCAAATATTGTATTAATAACGGAATTATTTGTTGCTTCTACACTTAACAAATAAACAAAGGAAATCATAACAAATATAAACAAACAATGCCTATGTCATACCTTGCAATAATCACTAAATTATTGCAATATTGAAATAATAAAATCAAAATATCTAATATTTCATGGTATAAAATATTGATAATCTAATTAATAGTTGCATCATCCTTAACAAATGGACAAAGGAAAACGAAATTATTAACCTAAAACAGGGTGTCTACCGGTCATGAAAATCATGAAAGTCATGAAAAAGTCACGATTTCAGAAAATGGTCATGGAAGTCATGAAAAGGTCATGAATTTTGTCTTTCAGTCATGAATTTTTCCGTTTAAAAAAAAAAAACCCTTTCCAGGACATTTGATATCAAATGGACGCTTGAAACGGTATTGACATCACCGGAAATTTGTAAGTCTTTGTCATAACTGCAAGTTGGACGATCGTGAACGAAACAGAACTTGTCGTAGTTTCTTTTTCTTTTGTTTTTGGGTGCATTCAGACTGCCACCTTTGAGTAACTCAAGAAAAACCCAAGTTGTTCACGATGCCAGATTTGAGCTTTTTCGAGGAGATAAATAAAGCATTCACTCTGCCAAGCTGAGTAGCATTACTATATGTATTTGTTAATTATACGAAATTCTGAATTACAACGTCATATGCAAACAATAATTTTTACAGTTAATTAAGGTCATGAAATTTTTGCCCAAAGGTTATGAAAAAGTCATGAAATTCAGTTTATGAAACCTGGTAGACACCCTGTAAAAAGCACTATCAAAAGAATGTTGATTCATACTAAACTATAAATAAACTGTCAGTATAAAACTAAACATCCATTTTAAATTTAAAAAAGAAATTAAATAATGCATTTTAATTTAAAATAAAGCCATTAAAATAAAATCAAAGTACATCGTCATCAGCGAGATAAAGCAGACTTTAGAATTACTACTATGTCTTAACTTCCAATCGTCAAACGGCTGGGTTACCACAAAGGCTTCCTTTATCGTGCCAAGAAAAAGTCGCCAAAAAGGACTCATACTAAAGCTGTACCGATGGTTTGGAATACGATAGGCAACAGTTTGCTAGCACATTTGACTAAAAAATAGTTTTGGCAGTAATGACTGCCGGGATGATACGTAAGCACCCTTCTTTCTTTTAAAATTGCTTAACGTTTAGCATTTATTGATTGATGTATAGTTTGACTGAGAAAGAGAATTAATAAATTTACAGAAATGAACATTATTCTCCCAGAAATCCATTGTTCAGACAACATTCGACCTGCATTACTTTTTCTTTTCAAAAACAAGCTTTTATCAACATCTACAATTACATTTTTACCTGCCAAATTTTTTTTTTTTCTCTTGACTGTGTAAACTGTGAATGTACATTAGGGTGTATCGAAAAACCCTTTTTTTTTTTTTTTTTAAATCGTTGTCCTTAGTGCTATTTTTTGGCCAAATTGGCTCAATAAGAAGTGTACCAAATTTCAACTTGATCGGTTAATATCTTCAGGTGCCGCTTTTGACTTAAAAGTTTAACTGGAAATCATCGTTTGCTCTGGTTGGACTTCCAACCCCAATTCCGATGCTAGCAAAATGAGTTCTGCTTTCCTCCCTCTCATTAAAAAAGCCATATTTAACCAATTTTGAAATAGAAAATTTTCCTCACTAAAATGTTAATCAATGCACAAAAGTACGTCCCTTATATAGATAACATAACTTCTTAATACCCAGACAATGGAAAAAATACACTGATCATTTGAAATAATAAAAATAACATGCTGTTCATGCAACAAAATAAAATAACATTAAATGAATATTCAGCATTCTATAAATACATATTTCATATTTACTAATTTCACCCACAACCCAGTGCTGTGAAATTAACACTACGCTTTTCCTTAAAATACATAAAAAGTATTCAGCATTCTCTATAATATTTACTCTAATTTTAATCAACATTCAGCTGGTATTTATTTCTAATAAATGCGCTCCAACATTTACTTAAAATTATAAACATGTTATTTATCATGTCACTTAACCCTGTATCAAACAATCAAGGAAAAGTCACTCACCTTGTCTGTTGATTTATTCAGTATCAAACTTTTGGAGTTGTCAGGTACCTCTCTAGAGTAGCAAACACGCACATATTCACAATACTCTGTACCTGTTGTAGTATCAACTGGTAGTTGCTGTAACCATTTACTTAACGTCAATTCTTTATATCTGTACTTGCAGATTTATCGCACCATCATCACAGCAGCACATTTATCCAGAAAGTTGTAAAGATATCCACATTTGCAGATTCAGCTTGCCATCATAATAGCAGCACCCATATCCAGAAATTGGAGTTATAAGGGATTTGAGCATCGCTAGTCTCTTAGACTTTTCTTTTATCAAATCACTGGCAACCACTTTATGTCACATCTCTCGCAACAGTGAAATTGCTAATGGTAAAACTACTTTTTCCGAGCGTTATTTTATTGAGGCATTTCGCTGGTTCCAATCCAGTTGTGTTAAAAGAAAGGGAAATCAATAGATCCACAATCGAACTTTCTGGATTAATATAATTTTTAATATGTACACATTTACAAAATCAGGCAAATATTATCTCCCATCATAGAGAAATAAATAAGTGAAACATCGTTTGTATCTATCAAGAGGAGAGGTTCTCATTTTCCACCTCTCTCTCCCTGCATCAGTTCGAAACTGTCCTTTCTTTTCTTCGCCCCCTTCTCCAAGCGAAAGCTTGCTGAGATCGGGGGGTGACGTCAACTAGGGTCAAGGATCAGCATCGACCCTCCCTGGTGAGAACACGTGTGGCCAAGGGCATGACAATCTTCAAAGTCATGGTAGTTCCAGCCAGAACACATTTGTTTTAATATATAATGAAAACTCATGAAATATGTTCCCAACCCCCCCCAAAAAAATAATTTTTTAAAAAATCTGTTGCACTACACTTTAGATCATTATCCCAATCTTTCTAATATTAAGACTAATCAGGGTGTCTACCGCTCCGGAAAATTTGGAAAGTCTGGAAAAAGCCGGGAAATTGGAAAATAGGTCCGGAAAGTCTGGAAAAAACCGGGAAATTGGATAATGGATCCGGAAAATTCACCAAAAGAAACAATTTTTTTTTACGCTTTCTCTCTAATTGTCAGACTGGAAACTGAAAGCAACTGCAACGCATTTTTTTGGACCGCGAAAGCATCAAGCGATGTGTTTGTCTAAGGAGGGAAAAATGCAGGCTCATCAATCGTGACAGGAGGGTATAAGACAAATTAGCTTACTTGGTAACTTATGGCTTAGGACCGTATTTCCAAAAACAGTTAATTAATTATATCAGAAAGTGCGACAACTTCTGTTTCTCAATTGATGAAAGCTTAATCCTATACTTCAGTTAAAATTGATTGTTGTACAAAATATGCAAATATAAAGACAAGGGATGGGGCATTGTGCAATTTTCCACAGTAAAATTCACTGATCAGGAATTTTTTCCCCGGGACCTCCCAAAAGTCAGGAAAATGTCAGGAAATTGACTTTCAGAAATTTGGTAGACACCCTGCTAATGCAGTTTTCTAAAGTTACTTTTCTGTATTTTGATTTTTTCCACCATTTTTTTTTTTCTTGCAGATGTTGCTAGTTCCATCAGCTTTCCTTTTGTGTCATCACATTCCTAAAAAGTACTGCGCGATCTCCATAGTTTCGCTCCTTATCAAAAAGAAACCTGTTCCAGTTAGTGGATGAATTTTTAAGTCTTGTAGCTTTCTTTGGCAGAACTTAGTCTACAAAACACAAAATTTAAATTAAAAATAAATTGAGAAAAAACTTGGGGGCTAAAAATATTCCGCACACCTCACCACCAAAAAAAAAAAAAAAAAAAAAAAAATTACATGCTTCTAAAAAGTGTCTTTCTGCTTAGACTTGTCATAAATTAAACTATAATAAACAGAAATTACAGGCATCTTTATAATATTTACACCTTTTATATGCCTGTAACTTTCAAATAAAAGTGAGCCTGTTTCAATGAAGTGAGTCAAAATACAATTATTCCAGAGTGCTATATGAAAAATATAATCCTTTTGATACACCAAAGGAACCAACAAGGTGTATTTTCAAACCCTGATACATTGAAAATACTCCTCCACTCTCGCACACACAAAAGAAGAAACCCCTGTGTGTCTGATATGAGCAATAAAGCATCTCCAGATTCACCACTTTCAAATCGAAAGTACACCTCTGCACTCATGAAGTAGAGAAACTTATCTGCACAGCTCACGTTCAAGAAACACCATTGTATGTCTGGGAACACCATTGTATGTCTGGTCACCATTGTATGTCTGTCATTGTATACCAGAAAAGAAACACTGTGCATGTGACATGTGTGAAGAAAAAGTCTCCCAGAAAGAAAACTTGAATACATACCTTCGTTCTCACACAGAAATAAAATCTTATGTGTGTGACATATGTCAGAAAGGATTCCCTGAAAAGGGAAATTTAAACAAACATGTTCGTACCCACAGTGGAGAGAAACCTTATGTGTGTGAAATATGTCAGAAAAGATTCTCTCAGAAAGAAAACTTGATTAGACATCTTTGTACCCATGCAGGGGAAAAACCTTATGTGTGTGACACATGTCAAAAAAGATTCTCACAGAAAAAAAGTTTGAATGTACATTTTTGTACCCACTCTGGGGAGAAATCTTATGTGTGTGAAATATGTCAGAAAAGATTCTCTGAAAAAGGAACCTTAAACAGACACCTTCGGACCCACACAGGAGAGAAACCTTATGTATGTGACATATGTCAGAAGGGATTTTCTCAGATTGGAAGTTTGAAGAGACATCTTTACATCCACAGTGAACTTAAACCTTATGGCTGTGACGTATGTCAGAAAGGATTCTCTGAGAAAGGAAAATTAAATAGACATCTTCGTACCCACAGAGGAGAGAAACCATATGTATGCAACATATGTCACAAAGAATTCTCTCAGAAAGAAAACTTAAATGCACATCTTCTTATCCACACAGGAAAAAAACCTTACGTGTGCAGCCTATGTCAGAAAGCGTTCTCTCAGAAAGGAACCTTAATCAAACACCTTCCTACCCACACAGCAGAGGAATCTTATGTGTGGGATGTATGTCAGAAAGAATTCTCTTGGAAAGAAAACTTGAATGTGCATCCTTGTACTCACACAGGAAAGAAACCTTATGTTTGTGACATATGTCATAAAAGATTCTCTGCAAAAGGAATCTTAAACAAACACGTTCGTACCCACACAGGAGAGAAACCTTATGTGTGCGACATATGTCACAAAGAATTCTCTCAGAAAGAAAATTTGAATGCACATCTTCGTATCCACACAGGAGAAAAACCTTATGTGTGTGACTTATGTCAGAATGGATTCACTCGTATTTCAAGTTTGAATAGACATCGTTACATCCACACTGAAGGTAAACCTTATGTATGTGACATATGTCACAAAGGATTCTCTGAGAAAGGAAAATTGAATAGACATCTTTGTACCCACACGGGAGAGAAACCTTATGTGTGTGACTTATGTCAGAAAGGATTCTCTCAGAAAGAAAACTTGAATAGACATCTTCGTACCCACACTGGTGAGGATATCAGAAAAGACTTTCCAGAAAATCACTCTTGAATTCACAGTTTACCTGCTTAGAAAAGAAACCATGAGTGTGATATGTATAAACATTCTCTTAGAAAGAACACTTGGGACATTTTTATTTATACTTAGAAGAAAAGTCTTGCATCTTTATGTAAGAAAAAGGTTTCTTTCAGAAGGAAAATTAAAAAGGTGTCTTCCTACACTAATAGTATGGAAATGCTATGTGTGCAGGGTTGTTATGATTTTGCCCAACCCAGGTAGTTTTTTTCGAAAAAGCCCACTTGAAAAAACCCAACTGGGTTTTTTAAAAATTTCAACTTTAATTACATAGATAATAATCTCTTAATATCAGTACACCACTTGTAAAGTGTATAAACAGCTCCTTATCTCCACCCACACCACCACTACCAAAGGAAAAAAAAAAAAAAATAGACTTCACATGGGCATAAAAACTTTCTAGAAAACTTTTTTATGCCTATCTGTATTGAAATGAATAAGGATTTTTTAACTATAAAAAAATCATTAGTTAAAAAAGTTCTAATTAAGCACTAGTATTAAATCCATCAGTAGCAGTTTCGGTGGTAGCCACCACCTTCTTCAGCTCTGGTCTCAAAATGCCTTGCTCTCTTCCTCAGTATGGCGTTCCATCCAGGATCTATCTGCGCATGTGTCATGTCATTTATAGCGCCATCTGTCGTTATAATCTGCAAAGCTTCCATGTTTAGAGCATAATAGTTATTTTTGTAATTGAAGAGTTTTTGGGTATTATTAAAGTCAATTTCAATGGGGCGTTCCTGGGCTATTTTTGAGAGGGCAGTACTGGGTTTATTGAATTTAATGTCATTGTGGTGTTCCTTTTTTCGGTCTTTGATTTTCCTTTTAGTCATACCAATGGTCGTCATTTCATATGGTGTAAAACTTCAGAAAATAAAATTCTGCAAAATTTAACCCATTCGTGCCTGGATATTTTTGCGACTTTCTTCGAATTTTGCTAACACCAGCAGTAATTGATAAATTTCTGATCTCAACTTTTTGAACAAGGGATGATTTCATTTAAAATCATTATGTATAAAAATTGAAATGTCAACATCCTACTTGGCCGTATTAAAATATTTTGTGGAATTAAGGTTCAATACTCGTGAATAAAGGCTAGGAAAAATAAATAAGTTTTTCGAATGATAGCGAAAATGCTGTCCAAAAAAAGGGACGCTAGGCATAAATGGGCTAATATCCAAGTGTTTCCTTTATGTATTATTAATCAATTTTTTAAATATTTGTGAAATGATTTTTTTAGCTGGATATTTTATTTAAAAAATAGCAGTTCATTGACTTTACGTATTTATGAACACTTAATATTAAGAGTTTTTTTTTTCTGGTTACTGTGTCATAATTAATGAGTAATATTAAGGTTAATGTAATGTTATAAGATTTATGTAGTTTGTAGTTAAGAAGTATGTAGTTTGAGTGTAAAGTGCTTCAGGGGTGCAGAGTATTTCCAAATGCACGAATGATTTTCGGGGAGAAATTCTGACGTGCTGGGGAAATTTTTCTCCAGAGTATATTTAAAGGAAAGAAAAAAGGTGAGAAAACTTTGTAGAGATAGAGTTGTCAGTAAAACAAGCTATCAAAAGATAGTCGTTTAAACTAGAATTAAAATATGCTTTGGTTTTGGGGTAATTTTGGACAAAACAAATTGTGTTCTCAGGAAATATTGGGCCCTAAACACTTTCTGCACCCCTGCTGTGCTACTTTTTTAAAAAGTAGTGAAAGAAGTGTTTTATGAACAGTAAATTTTTGTTTGTAATAAATTCTAGCAACTGCTTTTGATGTTACTTTTGCCTATTGCAAGGCGTATCTGCCCTTTTTCAGACTGCAATGCTTGGCGATGACATCATACATAGAAATTTTACCATTTTATTAAATATATTGTCTCTCCAACTAATACTACTACTGAAGAAAAAATTACTCATTACAAAATTAACACAATATTTGGTGCTAATAAATTAATGTCATTTTTTAAATTAGTTTCTAGAGGTTTTCTTTTTTTTTTACTTTTTCTAGGAAAAAATCCAATTTTTCGTAACTTTTTTATACTGTAGGTTGTTTATTAGGCCACCTACTCTCTCAGTTGGTTTTAGAAGTTTAAACCTTTATTTTTTGTCCCAGAATTTCAACGAATTTTAGCTTTATAAAATTTTTTTTTTCTTGTAATTATTTTTCATTAATTTTGTTTCGTTTAATTTCTTATAGATTTCCAGTGCATTTATAGTTTCTTCATTGCATGAGAATTTTCGTACCTGGTGCTTCTGTGTGTTATGAATATAATGATCAGAAACAGACAAATAAAACCACACATTTTTGTTTTGAAAATCTCAATCATTGATAATATTTCAAATGGTAAGATATCGTCATACATTTTGTATAAAGAAAGAAAACCTTACATCTTGAAGATCTAGAGTTTACTTTAAAGAGTGATATTAAATATACATCAATATTAAGAAAATTTTAGTTTATCGTCCAAGTCTGAATTGCTCAAGATTTCTCAGGTGTTATTTTAAATAAACAGATACAGGGAATTAAATACCTGTGCCTATTGTTTACAGAAACATTGGTGAACTGATTGCTTATACATATACTGATAAAAGAATTCTACACGCAAAGCTCACGTTCAAGAAACACCATTTTATGTCTGGAAACACAAAAAAGAAACACTGTGCATGTGACATGTGTGAAGAAAAAGTCTCCCATAAAGAACACTTGAATACATACCTTCGTTCTCACACAAGAGGGAAATCTTATGTGTGTGACATATGTCAGAGAGGATTCTCTTGGAAAACTTGAATGCACATCTTCGTATGCACATAGGAGAGAAACCTTATGTGTGTGACACATGTCTGAAAGGATTCTCTGCAAAAGGAACCTTAAACATACACCTTCGTACCCACACTGGAGAAAAACCTTATGTGTGTGACATATGTCAGAAAAGATTCTCTACAAAAGGAGTCTTAAGTAAACATCTTCGTACCCACACAGGAGAGAAACCTTATGTGTGTGACATATGTCAGAAAGGATTCTCCCTGAAAGAAAGCTTGAATAGACATCTTCGTACCCACATAGTTGAGAATATCAGAACAGGTTTTAAAAGAAATCACACTTGAATACAGGGTTTACCAGCTTAGAAAAGAAACCGTGTGTGTAATATGTATAAAGATTCTCTTAGAAAGGACACTTGTGACATTTTTATTTATACATAGAAGAAAAGTCTTGTATCTTTATGTAAGAAAAAAGTTTCTATCAGAAGGAAAATTAAAAAGGTGTCTTCCTACTCTAATAGCATGGAAATGTTATGTGTATGACATATTCCAGATGGGATTATCTCAAAAACAAGACTTAAGAGCACATCTCCCTACACACGGGAACATGAAACATTGAGATATATGTCAGAAAGCTTTTTCTCAGAAAGAAAATTTGTAGACATTTGACTTGTAGACGCATAGTTTGTTGAAAGAAAACATTTGTAGAAATAATCAAGAAAGAAGTGTATGCTGTGCAATTAGAAAGGAAAAAACAATTCTTCTGAAGCATTTCATGAAGTTCTGACATAGGAAAGCTGAATTCGCGCTTTTGGTGCATGTATTGTACGCATAGAAGCATTTTGATAACTGTTTGTGATTTTTTTTTAAATGTAGCTGTCTTTAATCATGTATTCTTTGTTCATAATTCCTCACATATTTGGCAAAAAAGTCTCATACTTAATATTTTAGTGTGTATATGTTTATGCAGGGTGTCCCGTAAAAATTCTGAGATGCTTTAATTCTTTATCCATTAGAGGCAAATTGTAAATAGAAAAAATGTCAAAGTGTGATAAGAAAAAAGACTGTTGAGAAAAAATTCTTGAGAAAGTGTTCTTTGTGAAATAACACATATAAAAGTTACTTGTTAAGCTAAACAGGGCTCAGGCTGAATATGGACTTTGTGCACTACTGATGAAGATTGAATTTTTTTTTTTTTCATTGTGACCCATGCTTAGCCTTTTAAGTGTGTTATTTTACAAAGTTTTAATGATTTTATCTTTTAAACACCAGTTCTTTTGAGCATTTTTTGTTAAAAAAATTCTCTCCCTTATTTTCATGAAATGGCCATATATCTTTATAGCCCCTTAAAAATTAGCAGCCTTAAGACCCCCCTCAATTGCTATTAGTTCTGAACCAAAAACAGAACAGTGATCTGAAAAGCGTTTTTTTTTTTTCCTTTCAAAATGGTCTGAACTGCTAAAACTGCATTGATGTTAATTTTTAAAATTATTCTTTCATGTTAAAAGTAAATTTATAAGTTGCAAAAGGAGCAGGGACTCCTTACGAAAATGTGCTTATGTAATTTAATTAGAATGTTAGAAATGGGAAAATCAATGAAGCAATTGATAAATGTAAACCAGTTCAAAACGTAACGCATGTTGACTGTTATAGAAAGATTATTTTGGAAGATTGGAATATCTGAAACAGCAGTTCCCTACAAAGAATAACTTACCATGGCGTTGCTCCACCCCCCAACACCTCATGTTCTTTAGAATACACACAAAATGACCATTTTGTTGCCTTTTCTACGAAATAATGTAATCAGTAAAGTTTGTATAACCATAGTTTTTTTTCTGGTTATTGTATGAAATTTTATGTTTTGAAGTAAAAATAAGAAATAAAGTAATTCTCTTTAAAACATGCATTATCACTTGCTCTGTGCCTGTTTTTCTCGTGTGTCCCTTGCAAATGTTCTGCACCATCCAAGGGGGTTTCACCCCTCCAGTTGGGAACCACGAATCTAAATTAAGTTACAAAACCAGCTAAATAATTTACAAACAACTGCTACTCATGTTATTTGTAGTCATTTTTTAATTCAATGTAAATTACATAAAAGAGTTTCTCTAAAAAAAATAATTTGAATAATTTGTGTTGTTTCATGGTATGTTTAACATTTTTCTTTATTTGGTATTTGTATGTGTTATTTTATGTATATAAAAATAACAAAAAATTTTTAACAAATGTCACTCTATTTCTAACATACTCTTGTAAAATATACTTTCTCAATATAAAATAAATTGATTAGTGAATTTCTGTTCTCAAGTTGATATTAATCAGTGCAGTTAAAATCTCTGGTTTAAACCCATCTCTAAAACCAGCATTTCTTTCTGATCGAAAATATAAACTGTTTGTTTTTGAATGATATCAGGGTTTTCATTACGGAAAAATAATGGTTTGAGAGTTTTTCATGATAGATTCGGGTTGGGTGCATACCCAGCGAGTAAGGTATTTATAAACAGGAATTTAATCCTGCACCAGGTAAACGCCAATATCAGGTTATTTAAGATTTTTAGTTATTTTTATTGCATGTTGCTGGACCTCCATGTCCAAGTCAATCACAATTTCATGCAATAAAAGTATCCCAGCTGAAGAACAACCATGTGTCCCCCCCCCCCCACATACACGCTTTTTTGTTTTCTTTCTTTAGAATCCACTTTTACACGTTGTCTTAAGCTTACAACTGTTTTCATTACCATAAAATTCCTAAAGTAATCCCCCTTTTTGTAAAAGCAAAACAGATACATTTTGAGTAGGGGGCTTATAATTGAGATTAAAATATTTTTTAACTTAAATAATAATTGGAAACAATAGTCTCCTACCCGTATATGCACGAGTATTGGTCGAGAAATTTAGGTCAAAATTTTGATTAAAAAGTAAGGGGTTGGCTTACACGCAGGTTAGAAAAAGATATAAAAACAACAAATTGTCATATTTATTAGTCTGCCCTAAAAATGGTCATCCTTTTTTAGCACTGGATAATCGTTACTTAATACCCATCAGTTCGAGTCACTGTCAGTTTCCAAACAACTGGTTGAATTCCTCCTCTGTCATCCGTGCGTTCAGGTGAATCTCGTCATCTTCCTCGGTTTAGGAAATATGCTCGTCTTCGAAAATTGCATCATCCTCACCATCGTCCATTCCATTGATGATGCAGCACTTCTTGAGTGATTTAACAATCATGTCTGCCGTGGGACCTGTAGCAAATGTTATCAAGAAGCCATAGGTTCAGTGACCTACCTCGCCCTCCTTTTCTTTAAGGGAGAGGAGTTCACTCTCACATTAAAGTAGCTATATAGATGTATAGGGCGGTTGCACGATGGGTTAAAAAAGGAGGGGGGAGGATTTGATTCTTATGCATTCTGTGCCTACAGAACAAAATAATGCAGACTACTCTTCCCGATTTCTAGAGCACAATCTGCAACCGTCCACGTTTGTTGCAAAGCAATCTTCTCACCGTGCTGCATGACAGCACTCGTTGTCAAACAATATCGCTCTCCTATTTCAACTGTGGCAGTAGGAAATCTTGGAACCCACCCTCCCTACTCACCTGACATGGGTCCTTGTGACATGGATCTGTTTCCAGGGGAAGTTGAAGGAACCCCTCCTAGGCCACCGAGTTTACGACGTTGCATCTGTACTCCGCGCAGTAGTTCGCTCCGTTGCTGACAGCAACAGTCAACACCTTGCCAGGGGTTTCTAACACCTTCCCGACATTTGGCAAAAGGTTGCTTTGCTGGTGATAACATAGAAGGAATGTAAAGCAATCAGAGCCCGACTAAGCCAACATGGGGACCTGGGCAGACATTTCTCATGACCCCCCCCCCTTCATTCATTATGTATTTGCATTCCCACATACATGTTTTTTGTACATATATTGATTATATACACATATATCATTGCTGTAAATTGGGTGGTGCCATCGGTGCACCCCCCCACACGAAAGTTCTGTTTTGTAGGGGAGGGCATAAAATGATTAAACTCGCACGAGGTACAATGTGGTGTAGTTTGGGCTCTTACAGATAATATTGACAAAAAAGCAAAAAGATTGAAATCATATGCAAGCAAAAAATTTGTATCTGTGATATTTGTATACGTTACATATACGCGAAAGATGATTTATTTAAGAAGTAAAACATCAGAACATTCTATATAATAAAAATATTACACAGTTAATTGGTGACTAAATTATTTTTTAATCAGTAAATATAAATAAGATCAAAACAAAACAAACAAAAACCGACTTCCACTCTTGATGGATGTCTCTGGAGTCTTCGAAAATTCTGAAGACAATGCCTTCATTTAAGAAAAATTTGAGAAAGCCTTGTGTTTTGAAAGGTTGATCGCTCTGAGTGTCGGATAGACCTCTAGCTAGCACAAAAATACTCAATTGTTTTAATCGACACTCATCGCGCTAGCACCAGAACTAGAGTCGGGCTATTTATTCAAAGTATTTGACTATCCGAGAGCGCAAAATATCCATCACAGATATTTTACGATACCATGGTGCTAGAGCCCTTATGCTCACTGGCGTCGCAGCCTATAAATTATTGGGGGGGACCAAATGCCAAAGACGTATTTCAGAGGAGGGGGGGTCCGAACACCTCCCCCCCCCGAAATTATGATTTTTGTTACTAAAATGATAATTTTATAGTCTCTTTGCGAAAAATTTTGCCTTTTTTGTCGTTTGGACCCCTTCCAAAATGTTTTTCTGGATATATGCCTACCAAAGGCGTAACTTTATAAGGGCAAAAGGGAGCAATTGCTTCCCCCCTTCCCAAATTCAATGAATTCAGATTTCACCTATATTTGAAAATTGCGTTTTCCACGATAGGATACTCCCCCCCCCCCCCCTCAATGTTACTCTCCCAATCGTTCAAAAGGGAGGGGGAACAAATAATAAAATAGCATTCTTTACTATGCACCTTCATTAACGTCCAGGCCTAACCCTACCATTAGACAAGGGTAGCGTTTGTGTATATTATTATTTGTATATATTATTATATATATTTTATACAGTATACATTCTTGTTATGTTATTTATTTATTTATTATTTTTTATGGTAATAAATACATATGGATTACTGGTAACTCGAAGTTTTCATTGGATGACGTGATAGGAAAGGGGAAATGCTACAATTTTAACCCTCATATGTATGGCCAAAAATCAGTAGTTTTTGAGAATTTAATTTCAACCCCTTTTCTTAAATAACCCAAATTTTGGCACCCAAGTGCAATTAAAAAAAATCTACTCATTAAATGAGTTTCATTTTAATTTATTTTCATAGCTGAAGCGCTAACTGAGCTAACGTAATCATGAAAAGTACAAAACTACCTTAAAATTTAAATTCAAGAGCCATTACATGTGATTTTTTTAAATTTTAATTCACGTTCCCTTTCAAAAAGTGTTGTTTAGCTCAAAAAATATGATGGCAGTAAGCGTACAAATTACAAATGAAAATTGTCCCACTAATATGCTATCCAAATCTTTTTAATGTCCTTTTAAAGACATGTAATTATAAAGAAAGGCGAGTTTCGCTTAGCGCGGATAAAAACGCCAGAACAGGCACCAACATCCAATGTTTAAGATTGCTGGACACCCAATCGATTTATCACTGTTTTAATGCGCTCAAAATCTTATCCGTATCAGATTTACAATCTGATGTGGCTATGTGCTGCGTTGTCCTATTAATTCCGATTATGCTTCGCGTAAGCGCGTTTTGTTGGATCCCGCGGTGGCCTGGGCGCTAAACTCCGTTCCCATAAGAACAGGGCAAGTGAAGTAGCGTTTGCTTTGGCCAATGCTTGAGAGGGTCAACTCTCTCTCTGCTCGACTACTGTGGGACCGCGTACTCTAATGGGAGATGGTGCACGTAAAATCCGTCATGGCTCCAATGTCCGCCGAGTTGTTAAACGATACCTCTGGGGGTGCCGATTTCAGGGGGTTGGCCCCTCCTCTGGAATGGGTTCAAAATTAGGAGACCACCGGGCTGAAGTCAGACTGGGGCCCACAGGGCCTCCGAGAGAAATTTTGTAAGGCGGGACAGAAATGTTCCCTGGCCCCCCTCCCCAACTTGCTTTCGCCTCAAGAAATATATATTAAATTCTGCTCAATTTTACTTTAAAAGTAGTTATTAAAAATAAAAAAGTTAATATCGTGGGGTTATTTTTATTCTTGCCTAAATTATAATCTTAATAATAGTATTTACAATCTGTAATAATGTATTATAAAAAAATGAAGTATCATTACGGTATTTTTATAACCAGATTCCAAAATCTTCCTTCGCCTTACCACCCTCGCTGTCTAACATGTGTTGCAAATCACTATCACCAACAGTGTGCTATTTATCTGTAAATGCATCAGTTCATATTTTGCTATAGTTAAACACACAGTTTCCAAAATTAAATTTTTTTTCTTTTAGTGATTTTTATATACAATGCTAAAAGAAAAGAATGAGTAAGGAAATCTTCATATTTAGCGATTTTTTATTCATGCTTGAAGGTTAAAAATATATATAAATGGTAGAATTAGCATATTTATTATTTAATTTTAATAATGGCTTTTCGTGCCTTTTTACTTACAATATTTCGTATAACATCATCAAAATTAATAGTTCTGGCAGTGTCAGATTCGATGCTTAGTCTTCCTAAGTCTACAAGTCGTTCTTGAGACATGGTTGATCTTAAGAAAATTTTTTATGAGTTTCAATTTGCTGAATGATCGTTCAGCAGAAGCTACCGTTGCTGAGAATGGTTAAAAATACCCTAAGGGCAATGCAAACATTTGGAAATAGATCGTTCAGTTTATATTCTGTTCGCAGTGATGTTCAATGTAAATCGCCAGGAGGATTTAATTGATTAATTCTGACAGAGAAAGTTTAGCTTCTGTCATGTCTACGTGTATGTGTACAAGGTGTAATTATATTTCTCAAAGAAAATCTTCACTATTCAGATCATCTTGGTACTGTTCCGATAGAAATAATGCCTTTTCTTTCAAACTGCTTTCAGGTATTGTTAAATACTGCCATAATATTTCAAATTTACTTGACAAGTTTTTGACAGCATCAAATCGTACAGTTTGTGCCCCTATGACACTATCTACCAAAGGATAAAATACGTAAATTTTAAAATATTTTTCTTCATTATCTAACTGTTTATCAGTTTCTTCACTATCCATGTGATGCAGCTTTTGTTTTTTGCGTCTCTCGTCATATCCATGGGAAAATGTTTTCTCGATATCCATATTTAAATCTACAGTTTTAGCTTCAGACCAGAATGAATTCCAATCATTTAGAAGTGTTTTCAGATCGAAGAGCACTGCTCCCATATTTTCAGCTTCGAAATCGATTGTTGTATTTCTGGCTTGGATGACTTTATTGCACATATCGATTCGAAGCAATATTTGAATCACAGCTGCATTAACACACACACGAAAGATGACATATGCCATATCCGAAATCTTACTTAATATACTATGTAAATATAATTGAATCCCTAATTGTTGAAATTTCGTTTTAACCCCTTTGAAAACTTTTCTAGCTGAATGTGTGAGAGAGGGGGCGCATTTTTGTATTTTGCACCACTTAGAAAAATAGCTAGGACCGGCACTGCGTTGGGCTGGGATTTTTTAAAGTAATTTTTTAAAAGTAAAGATGTAGAAAGGAAATTTGTAGTGCATTTTGAAAAATTCACGGGCCCCCCTCTAGTTCGACGGGCCCCGGGGCAGTGCCCCGGATGCCCCACCCTCTCGGTGGGCCTGGGGGCCCACTTGAAATGGCTCGAAAAATTTAATTTTCGTATATATTCAAATGTAATCTCCAAATAACTTTAATTTTTTTTAATACATGCAACTTTGAAAATTTATCACGTATGACTAAGATCAGTTTATGGTATGTATTTTTATAATACTTTAACACACAAAAAAACTTTTAAACAAATTAATTTTTGTCTTAACCCTTAAATGCATGAATTTTTTTCTCGTTCGCACGATAGCCACGAGTATAAGTTAAATTTCTTATATCAGTTTTATGAATAACTAATTCATTTCTCAAAGGACAAACAGTTTGAAAGAATTATGCGAAACTTTTATTACTCACGATATGAATCATATAAATCATTCCATATGAATGAATCCATATGAATAATTTATTATTAAAAAAAACTATATATTATATATGAAACTGACGTAAGAAATTTGGCTTCTACTCTAATCCGGCACTGAAAAATACGATGCATATATGCATCGCTATGCATTTAAGGGTTAATGTAAACTTTAAAAAATATTCTATCGATAAACAATACATGTACAATTGAAAATTACTAGTATTACACACACAGAAAGGCATTATCTTGAAACGAAACATATAAATAAATAAAAGTATATAATCCCCATCATGAATATTCGAACAGTAACTCAGTTTAAAATGCGATGACTTTCTCATTTCATTTCTCCTAGCTCTACATAATAGCGAAAAACCATCATACTTTTAAAATTTCACTGAGCATCAAATATTAACGACAAACCTAATACAGTTTTTAGCCGCATTTTAAATAAAATCTTTATCTGTTCCATTTTTTGAATTTTCTAGGTGCTTTTTGAGCAACATTAAATGAAAATATAATTTTCATGTGCTTTATCTTAAAAATCAGATAGCGGGGACCCGGTGATTTGAAAGAAAACTGGTTTTTTGGGGGTGATAATTTTGGAAGGTTATTGCACACATACACACAATAACGTGTCAGCGCAGTTCGGGGAAAGGATACAAGCAGAGGCGTAGCCAAGGGGGGGGGGTTAGGGGGTCATAACCCCCCATGAGGAATTTTTTGCCATATAAAATGTATATTCTTAACTCCCTCATCACACACATATATGCATATATGTGAGTTGCAGTAGTCGTAACCCCCCCCCCCCCCAATGAAAAATTTCTGGCTACGTCTCTGGATACAAGCATTTAAAAATTATACTTTTGTAAAAGAATACATTTAACATGAAGAGATCATAAAAGATTATATAAAAAGTTATAGTTTGCTTTAAAAATGTATGTTTTTTATTTTCTTTTCTTTTTGTGGAATTTTAAGGGGGGGAAAAATTGTGTTATTTGAGAAAGGCATCTATGTATTCAGCATTTATTTAAAATAAATATCAAGCTCATGTATAACTGTTTTTTATAATTTAACAGAAAAAAATATAAGTAATACAAACTATTATTAGTTCAATTGTTTTATGGATACACTTATCAATGAAAATATTTAATTTAGATTTCCAAAGAACATACGCTATTTTCAAGAAATATAAGAAGGGAAAAAAAGAAATTTTTTTCTGAGAAAAAAAGTAAGACATTTTTGTTTGTGGATTAAATCCGATTGGCTGCTCTAAGATCCTAGGTTTATAAGGGGAATGCCCTCCGTGGGGGACTTTCTAAGGGATACTACCCCATATTCATGCCAGGTTTCGGAGAAAACCGCGGAAAACTCCGAACAGCTAGGTCGGCAGGCACGACTGGGCCGCCGACCGAATTCCACCTCCCGCCTTCCACTTTCGAGAGCAGAACCTCTCAGCCACTGGTGGGACGAACAAAGTAAGAAATTAGATTTAAAAAATAGGAAATTAAGATTTATTTTAAATTCTAATTTCCAAAAGTGGCACAATAGTATGGTTTTTTTAAATCAAAAGTCGTTAGTAATATTTTCATTTTTAACTTAATAAAATAGCGATGATAAATATATCATTGAAAGTACATTAAAATTTAGAACATGGGATTATTGAAATTGTTTAAACAAGTTAGTTTTTCTTTTTCTTCACAATCTGGTGAGAACGGTGATTTATAAAAACGGGCTTCAAATTAGATACCTTTAAAATTCACACGCTACATTGATCTACATTAAGGTGATTCTCCGAGGGCAAAAAAGAAGCTTCGAAGTCCCATGTAATCCTATGAGAAAATCTATTTGTGACATAACATCGATAGTTACTAACATACAGTCTCGATTTTTTTCCTACTACCTAGCTAGTAACACGATGTTTTGAATGCACTTTCTAAAATTTTGCTAATATTTTTTAATATTCAAATAAAGTTTGAAAAAACACTAATTTTGTGTTTGAACAGCCATAAAATGGTTGCTAATTATGATACACGATTTTTAAAAAGTAGCTGCCATTGTTCAGAATGTTTTCTGTTTTTTCAATGAAAGATATAATAGTTATAATAATAAATAAATTAGTAATTACGACGAAATTTGGAGTCTACATTTCTACAAAAATTGCGATCCCACTATCTTTCCTAATAACCGCAACGTACTCCTCTATTTGGCGGGAGGGGTTTGATGGATCGCTACCCTACGGCAAACTTTAAGACTTATTTCCTAAAATAATTGGATTTAATCATAATTATTTAAAAATATTTTTTCCTAATGGCGGGCACTTGCCGTGAGGCATTCAATTCTACCGCGGCCGAACGCGTTGGTCATTACAGTATGGGTTACATATTGTGCGCATTAACATTATTCCCTGTAAGCAATTCAAAAATAAATATGTGGATGACTTCTCAAAAATTAAAAATTTATGTACAGCGGTAGAAAATATTAAACCATAAACACAGGTCTAAAAGGCTAATTACTTTTTAAAGTAAAGTTACTTAGCAGTTACTTTTTAAACTAACTGCTAAGTAATTTTTTTTACTCTTTGGACAATAAAAAGAGCCTAGTTGTGTGTTTGATATTTTGAATTCTACATGTAATTTTATGTGACAATTACATGTAGAATTCAAAATATCACACACACACACACACACAAAATCAAGTTTTTATAAGTCTTATAAGCACGGGAGGGAATTGTGTCATCCCTGTAAAAGTACATATTTATGTATATATGTATATAAGAGATAATTTATTTTGAATAAATTCAAGTTTAAACAATCAGGTATTGAATTACAGCGCTTTGTGAAGTACTGTATTCTATAATCAAAATTAATTATTTTAAAGCTTTTTGGAATATTAAAAAAATTCGAATCGACTGCTCATCTCTTACTCAGCGAAGTACTCTTTTTACAAAGATTTGGCTAAATGCAAAATAAAACGGCACTAATTCTTTTCCCCCGTTTTGCCTAACTCAAATACTAACTTCCCCGTTTTGCCTAACTTTCCCCGTTTTGCCAAAATTTCATTTTTCGATGTCCTAACATTCTGACTGTAAAATTACTTCTTATACAAGGAAATTCCGAGTCCACTTAATTTATTCCTACGAATTTCAGACTATCAAAGTACTTTTATACACCACCATCAAATTTTGACTTGTAAAAAAATGTATCTCACTACTACTCATTTTTTATCTAATTCTTTTCCCCCGTTTTGCCTAACTCAAATACTAACTTCCCCGTTTTGCTTAACTTTCCCCCGTTTTGCCAAAATTTAATTTTTCGATGTCCTAAAATTCTGACTGTAAAATTACTTCTTATACAAGGAAATTCCGAGTCCACTTAATTTATTCCTACGAATTTCAGACTATCAAAATACTTTTATACACGACCATCAAATTTTGACTTGTAAAAAATGTATCTCACTACTACTCATTTTTTATCACTTTAATTATACTTTTATAGGATTAATTGTGTCAAACAGTGGTCCATGGTGACTCGACCGGAGATGCCATATACAATAACTGTATATTTAAAATATCGAAACTACTTAAAAATTTGTGTAACGTGAGCTTAAAAATGTAGCAGCTTAATACATAAAATAAAACATTGATTAAATCTGCTTCACGGTCTTGATAAACAAATTAAAATGAATTAATTGTGCCTTGTACAGGAGGATTCCCTAAAAGCTACACACTGAAAAAAATGAAGCAAACGGATCCATTTATAAAACATTCAAAAAAAAAAAAAAATCTTAAACATGAAATTCCACAACAAAATTTCAAAATGATTAAATGTGACACATTCTGCAAAATTTTCGATGTTCGAGGATTTTTTACTAAATGTTTCGCAACCAGTATAGGTTCATCTTATATATATTGGGGGGGGGGGGTAATGCACCTTGTAAAATGACATTATAAAAAAGTTGAAAGTGCTTGACATGATAATATTTTAAAAATTATGTACCAAAATCACATGATTCAGAGCTGGGGATCAGAAGAAATGTCACAGAAGAAAAAATCACACTTATTACTCGCGAAGGGTATCAATCTCATACTCAAGGGTGCTTTCGTTTTCTTTTGTGTTTTGTTTTCCCCCATAAAATGGATACCCGAGGGGTAAAAAAAAATTAAAAAAACAATTGTGACCATATATTTATAAATACTACTCGAAGAACAATATGAAAACGTATTTATATACTCAGGACTAGAGCCTCTCTCAGAATAGCAACCATGTTTACTCGCATAATAGTCGCACTTTTTTTACCAATTTTTCCTGGTGAAAGTCTATGTCTGGCTATTATGCGGGAAAAATCTACTACATAATATTGTAACTGCTTTGTTACCTGCTTCAGGAGATATAGTTAGTAATTTAATACATCTGATTTAATTTTGTCTCTGAACCCCTTTCCTAGTTCACTAGAAATTTAAACAAACATTTTAAACCTAGTACATATACTGGAGTGGCTTTTTAACAGTCAGCTAATTATATAAGATAATATCCTGGCACAGTTATTCATTCATTAAAATTTTTTCGGAAGTCAATTCAAAATTTGAGTAAATAATATAAAGAGCTGCCATTTTTATGCATTGCTGACAGCTACTGTATATATTTTTTAATAAAAAGTTTTTATGAAGAACAAAAACCACGAAAAAAAATAGCAATACCTCCTTTAAGTTGTTATTGTTATGTCAGAATTTTTTGAGTGGTCAGAGTGATTGTGGAATGGAGGGGGAAAATAAATAAGGAGAGGGAAAATAAATAAAATATAGGGTAAAATACAAATGAAGAGTTATTTTATTAAATTGATTTTTTGTGAAGGGGCCGTTTTAGTCGAATGTAACTCTGTGAAGGGGCCAAAAAACTGTCTGGATCGATCCCTGACTAGTGTCAAGAGAATATGGTATAGAATCTTTTTCCTTTTTTGTATTTGCATGATATTATATTGTTAGCTAAAATAGGTTAGTATGCAAAATTTCAGCTGATTTGAAAATTGGTAAGTAGTCTAAAATTGATTTAATATTGTTCATCAAAGCAGCTTCAGGAGGTACCAAGATTCAGGAGATGTTTATCGTCGGCTTAATTTTTGTATTGAGATTAATGGATGAAAATCTCTTAAAAGCATTTTTTTTACGTGTCCATAGATTAGTATAAGGAAATATACTTCAAACTGGTTATTGGCGATATTTACGTCAGAAGTAAATTCTGGTGACTACATTCATAAAAAAAAAAAAAAAAAAAAAAAAAAAATGTCCCCCCCCCAAAAAAAGGGGGGGGGGGTACGGCCCTGTTTATTTTGTGTTTACATCAATTTTTTAATCCTATTTCAAAACATGATGCAGGATTTTGCAAATGATAAAGTCCACTTTTTGATTTATATTCGGAAAGCAAATTTGACTAAATTCATATTTGTTTTACAAAAATAAGTATTTCTAATCAAACAATAAATGCTACTCACTTAATTTATTATTCAATTTTGGGTTTTAAGGCATTTTCTTATTTCATGAAATGATTTTTTTGATTGCTAAAATTTGTACGCAGTTTCAACAATCCATTATGAGTAAATATGAGGTCATTTATGAAACTAGTTATGTGTTAATTTTCTTGCTTACTTTCCACTCTAAGTGCAAGAATCTTTAAGTTTAATGCATAGAATTTTCATTTATTAAAGTAATCGTGTCCTTTTTATCCAGATTTTATTTTGCCTCGCTATGTCACAGTGATTATGCCACTAAAAATGGTAGATGGCCGAAGTGTGAAGGTCCGGGGTTCGGACCATCGCGCGGCTGTCGATCTAACGGTCTATAATTTTGGTAGGGTTATTTCGTTTCTTCTCCAGAACTCCAAATGTAACGTGAATACGCGTTATAAACCCCTAGAAAGTCTTCCTGCCAAGGCATTCCCACCCTTGATAGATAGCTCTAGTGTAGCGTTGCCATAATCACACACCAAATTTTAATTTTAATTTTTGCTGTACCCAGCAGTAAATCATATTCTTAGAAAAGCAAAAAATTGTAACCTGAAAGAAAATGCACTTGTGATAGGAATGGGTGAACAAATTCATTCCGGAAAGCTTGGTCACAGGTTACAGTATCTCAGCGCATTTAGAATTCAATTTTGATCTTGGATAATTAAATAAATACCCCTTTCCCAGAATTGGAAGGGGAGTAGACAGAAATCGGATGGAGGAAAGTCAGAGCCTTGATTAAAAAAAAAAAATGGAACAAACACTGATCGTTAGAATATCTCTTAATTCTGGCGTAAACATTTTTCCTCGCAATTTGGGAAAAAATCATTCTGGCGCTGGAATATTTTCAGCTATATCATTCTCCTTTTCTCATACTTCCTCCAAGCAATCTTGCTTAACCACAATCAGCCATAACGTATTTTTTTTTTTTGTTTTTTTAATTGAATTGATGGATTCGGATTTGTGTTTTTCAACGTTCAAGTGGGTAGGCTGGTGAATGGAACAGAGACCCAAGAATGGAAAAAATCAATCGATAAAAAATGTTAGGAAGTCAATTTAAAATTTGAATAAAAAACATAAAGTGCTGCCATTTTCTATGCATTCTAATTCTCATGCACCACAGTTTAGGAAAATATCAGTTCTTCCATTTTCACTTCTCAGCCAGTGATTATTTATATTCTTCCTCTTTCCTCCGCTCATTCCCCGACAACCCTGCTTGACCACAATTAGCGATAACATTTCTTCCCGAAAAAGTGGAAACGCACACTCATTTGCAGAGACCACCCACCCCCCCACTGTCAGCTAGTCAGCTATGACAGTTCGGACCCTCCTACTCACCATGAATATTTTTTGCCACCAGATGTCGCGATCGGAATGATGGACTTCCGCTCCGTCAGAAGAATCGCCTTAAGAAAATTTCCCGAAAATAAGCAATGCAAGAATCATGTTTAGTACGATCTCAGAGCAAACAATGTTCGTTTATTTATAACTTTAAGTCATACAAAAATAGTTTGCACTCATTTCTTTGCCTTTTCAAGTTAACGTTAATATTGGAATAAATTCACTAATGCTATAGGTGTTATGTTACATATACAGATAAAAAAAAAACAAAAAAACAGAAATATCTATAGCTTATCCAGAGGGAGAGAGGGCTGACAGCACAGCACATATACGGTAAGCACGCTCACTTAATGTTAAAATCTGGCCGCACCAATCGTCGCTACTAGCGCCACTTTCTTTCATCGCGAATGGAGTCTTAACTATTTCGGTAAACAAACCGGTTTTGGTTTCTGGTCGTCTGCTTGCTACCTTGTGTGAGCTATTGAAACGCGGACCGCGAACTTACGTTCACGGTTTGCGTTTCAACAACAAATAACAAGTAATTTCCCTGGTCTTTCTTCACTTTCAAACTTGAGACTTCCGCGGTAATAATATACTAATGAGCGTATTACATAAATAAAGATGACACTTCATTTTATAAGCTAAGAAAAATAATAAACTGTAATCTTGAAAAAATGAGCAATAATCATGAGAACTTTTTTTTTTTCAAATTCATTTTTGTGCTAATTTTTAAATATCACCGATATTAAAAAGGCAATAGTACTTTAGCTTCCAATTAAAAATATTTCTTTAAATTACTTAATTACTTATATTTTAAATAAAAAATTCTTTAAATAACTTAGAAAAAAATCTAACAAATGGAATATAATTCAATTGCTTTTTTAATTACGCTGCATTTTTAATATATGATATTACATGTTGAAGGACGATCTCCCCCCCCCCCCCCCCCCCCAATATATTTATTATATTCAAATAGGAGATTGTAAATGCTACAGCTTCCAAACACACCTCAATGGAGAATGAAGTAAGGATAATCAAGGGAAATTACCACTTTTTGAGAATTCAAGATCATGAAATCTTGATTTCTCATGATTTTGAATCATACCCACAGCAAATGTAGTCAAGTAACTGATGAAATGTTTCTCCTGAAAATCATTTTAAACGTATATAACTGACTTAAACAGTTACATTAACTGGCCACATTATTTAATGTTATAGAAGGATTTCACATTTTATCATGCAAAAAGTGCATTAATAATGCTGCATCTCTTTCCTCAACTTAACATTAGTTATCCACATTTATTTCCAGTCACAAGCCTTGCTAACAGCTGAGTACGCTGTGTGCCCTTATAAGTAAAGACAAGAGGAAAAATACAACCTGGAGACAATTATAGCTGATGAACCCTACTTCAGAATCTTATATCGGTATTCTTGATGAACCATACTTTAGGATCTTTGGTATTCTTAACCAACAATTATATGCGTAAAAGGGATAAATATAATACAAAACTGCAGATTTATACTCATTCAAAAAGTACAGCACAGATAATCTTGATAAAAAGATATTTATTCACAGACATTTTTACATAAATAGGTGATGTCTAATACATAGATATAACAAATTATTGATGGAGATTAAGATACATAAAAAAAAATTAAATTACCAACAAAGTCAACAGATTTTTACAACATGGAAAAATTGTGCTTTATTATTATTGATAAAATACCAAAAAGACAGCATTTTCTAGTAAAAAATTACTCATATGCATTTGGAAGTTATTACACAGCATCTCAAAAAAATATACGATAGCCAAGATTATTCGTATATGGGCGATTCCAGAGCATAATACTTTATGACTGTTGGTAAATCACATAGTTTTGGGAAAAAGTACTAATGAGGTTGGTATTGAAATGTTGCTCAGTATGAAAGAGGATGTTATATCAAAATTGGATTAATTTAAGTATAAACTTTGAATTTCAAAATTCCCCCCCCCCTTTTTTTTGTACTAAATTGGAACACAGGACCAGGATGAGATTGGCAAAAAGGTAAAAGAGTGATATACACAAGCAAAGTATTTGCAGAGGTGATTTTATTTGTATATAACATACATGTGAAAGATGTTTTAATAAGTTAACATCAGAACATGCTACATGATAAAAATATTACAGTTTATCTTTTCAGTAAGTATGCGAAAAAGAATATAAATCCCAGTTGAATTATTTACATTATATTTTCAGCTTGCAAAGTTTTAATGCATCATGAAGGGCATTTTACTTCGGTATACTCATTAACAAAACTTTGTCTGTGGAAATTTTCGCACATATTTCAAAATAAAATGAATATGCTGGAAATCTTGACAAAGGGAGGGGATACCGGTGTACTCTATCGGTGTCTTTCTCTGCGCCCATAAACAATACTTTTGAATCATCATTAGACAGATAAACTGCACTGCTTACAAACACAATGCATTCATAAGTTGCTAGGAGATGATATATTCCTTTAATTTTATTTTTTCTCTTTTTGTGCCTGATGTTTTTGCCAAAGAGGAAAAATGGCCCAGCAGACAAGTACTTTCGACGTTTTACATGTACAACTCTGACAACAATGAAATATGCTGCTGTAATATGTTTTAGAAAGGAAACTAACATGATTAAATTTTTTTTTTAAATGTATACTTACCTAAGTACAAAAACATTTCGGGAATGGCTTCAAAATAACATACAGTTACAAATGATAAAGGCTCTGTGAAACACTGAGCAGACAAGAACCATATTTTCATTAATTTTATTTTTTCCCATATATTCCCTTAATTTTATTTTTTCTTTTCTTGTGCCTGATGAAAATGCCAAAGAGGAAAAATGGCCCAGCAGACAAGTACTTTTGACCTTTTACCTGTACAACTCTGACAACAATGAAATATGCTGCTGTAATATGTTTTAGAAAGGAAACTAACATGATTAAAAATTTTTTTTAAATGTATACTTACCTAAGTACAAAAAACATTTCGGGAATGGCTTCAAAATAACATACAGTTACAAATGATAAAGGCTGTGTGAAACACTGAGCAGAAAAGAACCATATTTTCATTAATTTTATTTTTCCCCATATATTCCCTTAATTTTATTTTTTCTTTTCTTGTGCCTGATGAAAATGCCAAAGAGGAAAAATGGCCCAGCAGACAAATACTTTTGACCTTTTACCTATACAACTCTGACAACAATGAAATATGCTGCTGTAATAGGTTTCAGAAAGGAAACTAACAGATTAAAATTTTTTGAAAATGTATACTGAACTAAGTACAAAAACATTTGGCTTCAAAATAACATACAGTTACAAATGATAAAGGCTGTGCCAAACACTGAGCAGAAAAGAAGAACCATATTTTCCTTAATTTTATTTTTTCCCATATATTCCCTTTATTATTTTTTCTCTTCTTGTGACTGATAAAAATGCCAAAGAGGAAATATGGCCCCGCAGACAGGTAATTTCGACCCTTTACATGTAGAACTTTGACAACAATGAAATATGCTGCTGTAATATGTTTCAGAAAGGAAACTAACCGATTAAAATTTTTTAAAAATTCTATACTTACCTAAGTACAAAAACATTTCAGAAATGGCTTCAAAATAACATACACTTACAAATGACAAAGGCTGTGTGAAACACTGAGCAGAAATGAAGAACCATATTTTCCTTAATTTTATTTTTTCCCATATATTCAGCTTACTTTTATTTTTTCTCTTCTTGTGCCTGATGAAAATGCCAAGATCAATACATGTTCTTGAGAAGACTTGCACAAAAAATGAGTAACTGTTTTCGAATAAGGCATATTTACAACTGATAATGGCTGGCTCAAATACAATGCAGAAATAAAGAACTTGCTTCTGGAGTTCAAAGAATTAGATACCCCTGAAGAAGGACTAACTTTGTTGAGGGGGTTCGCAAACTTTCTGGGGAACAGGAAAGAGCAGGAGCTTTCATTAGATATTGCAGAAACGTGTAAAGACGACATCAATACAAGTTCTTGAGAAGACTTGCATAAATAATGAGGTGCTGTTTTCAAATAAGGCATATTTACAAATGATAATGGCTGGCTCGAATACAATGCAGAAATAGAGAACTTGCTTCTGGAGTTCAAAAAGAGATATCCATTAAGGAAGACCAACTTTGTCCAGGATGTTCGCAAAGTTTCTGGGGAACAGGGAAGACCAGGAACCTCCATCAGATATTGCAGGAAGGCGTAAAGACGAAATCAATACAAGTTCTTTAGAAGACTTCCACAAAAAATTAGGAAATGTTTCAAAACAAGATATATTTACAAATGATAATGGCTGGCTGGAACACAATGCAAAAAGAGACAACTTGCTTCTGGAATTCAAAGCAGGAGAAAAAAAATGAAGGCAGACTAACTTTGTTGAGGATGTTCGCAAACTTAAGACCAAGAACTTTCATCAGATATTGCAGAAAGGCATAAAGACAAGATCAATACATGTTCTTGAGAAGACTTGCACAAAAAATGAATAACTGTTTTCAAATTAGGCATATTTACAAATGATAATGGCTGGCTCGAATACAATGCAGATATAGAACTTGCTTCTGGAGTTCAAAGAATTGGATACCAGTGAAGGCGGACTAATTTTGTTTCAGGAAAGACCAGGACCTTTCATCAGATATCGCAGAAAGGCGTAAATCAGTTTTGCAGGTGTTTTCCAAAAATGTTTCGGTTTATTCACAATCCTCATCCATTGCTGACACATGCAATTAACAAAATTTAGAAATCAAATTAAATGAACACGACATGATTAGCATTCATGAAAAAATAAATCATTACTCAGTTAATGCAACATAATTTTTAAATGAGTCTGAAGACAGAAAAAATTACAGTGGAACAAATAAGGCGTAAAAAGCAGTTTTAACCTCTATTCATGACCAGAATCCCATATGCACAACGTAATTATTCCCCTCCTATCAGCCCAGCAACCTATCCAAGTACAGAACTCTGTGTAACGTGGTGAGCCCAGTGTTGCATATGCATAATTTGAAAATCGAACGATCATAATGAATTTTTTACAACTCTTAGTATCAAAAAATTCATAAAAATTGTTCGTTTGGGTCTGTGACTGTGCTTCATTCTCCCCAGGTGCTGATCCTCAATGGATTACACATTATTCAGGGATCGAGCTGAAGTCTGATAAAAGTTGATCAAAAAGGCTCATTATCTTTAAAAATATGGGTTGGTAAATCTACGGAAGTTTTTTAATAAGGGCCAGTGTTTGCCCAGTTTACATTAGCTGTACAACTAGGTTGCTTAATCCACAGAAGTTTTTTTTACACTAAATAATGGACCAATGATTGAAGATTTTTGAATTACTTTGTAGTGAGTTCGATGTTTTTAAGTTAAATAGCATCATACTTACTTTAATGTTTGAAAAATGAATATAAAACTATTCTCATGTGCAGGTCCGGACTGTCCAGTGTGTCTGACTGTCTGCAGACGGGTGGGCCCCCCACTCTCGGCGGGCCCCCAAACAGAAAAAATAAAATAAAATAAGTACTAGACTGATAGCACTTAATGAAGTTTGACACAGAAAAATTTTTGCCGCTGCATTTAAGCCCCAAAAGGCTTCTAAACACTTTATTTTATATGTAATTTTTAAAATGTTTTGAGGGAGGATTCCCCAATGAACAAGGGGTTAATTAATATGAATGGCGCATATTAATTAATAGATCAATATTTTATGAATGCATTAATTATCAATCATATAATTAATTAATAATAACACCATACCTCCCCCATACCCCGAAAGTTAACACATCCTAATATTTATCGGTTATATAATAACCCAGGGCCCCCCCTTCTCTTGAGATGGGCAGGCACCTACCCTCCCAGTCCGGGCCTGCTCATGTGAACAAAAAGCTCAGTGCTATATCACATAACGACTTGGATTAGTATATATTACTGTACTCATGTTACAATACAATAATAAATTATGCATCCCTAAAAATAATTTTAATACTGATTTTAAAACTAGAGGCAAGCCAATTTATACACAAAAAAGGCAGGGTTTAAGTTGAGCTCAAAAATTTTTTAGCAGAAAAGCTAAAATAAGAAAAAAGCTTTAGCAAATGCTAAAAGGATAATTTGATTTTTCTCTTCGGAAGATGGTGTCTGATCTCCTTCTCCTCTTCTATTGTTTTTGCATTATAAATGTATAAATGTACAGGTTTTATATTTTAATTCAATGTGGTAATCAAAGATTGTCCCCAAACCGTTCTATAAGCATTCCATAAAGGAAGTTTTTACTTTTATCCCTGTTTCTTTTTTATTTTTCAGTTCAACATTTTTTCTGAATACTTTCGCAAAAAAGCAAAAGCCCATTAATTTCATTTTAGCATTTTGACAAGTATTTTCGCATTATGCGAAAAATGCGACTGTATCTTAAACTTTGAAAAGGGGCTAAAATTGCAAGTCACAAAACCATTAGCAGAAAAAGCTTCTGCAAGCAGAGTTTGGATAAACCAATTTTGCAGCTTCAAAATGACAAAATCCACATGTCTGCATCAGCTGTTTTTAGCTTTAATTTAAACATAAAATGCAGTTTGTAGATCTGATAAATCACTCACTATTTGCAGGGGAAAAAAAGAAAGGTTTTTGGAGACACATAACTGATAGCCGGGGATCTGTCCTTTAAAGAATAATCAACTAATTTTTGTTGCTTTACAGTAAAAAGTTGCTATCAGGAAAGGGGAAAAAATTAAATCAAAACAAGATTTTAAAATTTTTTTAATGAAAATTAAATTACTTTAAATACAGATTTTAATGAATATAATTTCATCAGAATTTTAAAATAACTTAATTTTTGCTTTGCTAAAATAACTTAATTTTGCTAAGCTTTTTCTGCTAATGGTTTTGTGACTTGCAATTTTAGCCCCTTTTCAAGGTTTAAGATACGGTCGCATTTTTCGCATACTTTGTGTAAAGATTTATAGACAATTTGCTAATATCTAGTTATTAATAGTGTTAATCTGTAAACTTAGTAAATGCAACTAATCATAAATTATCTTTACGAATGTCAAAGTGAAATTTTTTAAAGAATACTTTACAGTAATGTTAATTACTTAAAATGAAAACAATAGTATTATGCACAGACATATATAGAGTTAAAAACAATGTTAAAGAATAATTGATGGATGTTGCTGAAAAAATTCTAAATATGTATTTATAGGTTGACTTTTTTTTTTTTTTTTACCAAATTACTAAATACTTGAAACATGACCGCACACACAGGAAAAACAATAGGATAATTCCACAGTATTGTGAGCATTTATGCCAGACAATAACTGATCGTAACTGAACAAAAGATTGAGTTAAGTGAATGGTTTCTTTCAGTTTTTTAAACAGATTTTATATGCATAAACAGTTTGTTTTACATACATATAAAAACAAATCGTTCACCTAGCTAAACTTTAAGTGTACTTCTGGTTAACCAAATTTATTCTGGGCAAATTTCAAAATACTGTGCAATCACTTATTATCGAATAAAATATGAAAATATAATGACAGAATAGCACCTTTACATATCACCTTCCGATAAAAAACAATTAATAATTCGTGATTAGATTTTAAATGATTTTTGAATGTGAAAAAGAGTAAGGTGCAACAGATAAAATACAATAATAAGGATACAATTAGTGAAAATGATATGACGTTTATGTATGTTAAATACAGCAAAATTATCAACATGCAAAAATTAAGAGATTTTTTTAATTTCAAAATCAAGTAATAAATCAACAGTAGATAAAGCAGTTTAATTTCTAGCATGTGTCAAATGTGTGTCTAGCATGTGCAATGTGCAGAGTCAGAGCCCAGTTAAAGGGGAGGCTGCAGCCCCGGGCCCAGTGAACAAGGGGCCCTAGATAGGGCCAAGAAAACACAGTAAATAGAAAAAAGAAACGTAAATTTTATGTGAACCTAAAAATGGAGCGGTTTAATTATTTTAATGGAAGGTAAAAGTAAAGTTAGTGCGTCCTGATTGTAAATTTTACAATCAAACGGTGGCTTTTTACGATTGAAGGTATTGAGTATCTTTGTTAAACATATTCTCTGAAAAAAATTCAAAATCTATTGAGACAAAATTTTTGCCTGAATAAACAGACTATACGCAAAGAAAAAAGACGTAGATTTTCATGAAAAACTAGACATACTAGAAACTGGAGTAAAGAAACACTAGCTTCAAACAGCATCAATCTTCTTTCACCTTCCATTGCATTGACAGACAATGCGCAACAGAGACGCCTAACATTTTAAATGCTACGAATAAAGTTAGCATTTATCTTCAAAAACCAGGTCTTGAATTTATTTACAGCTGTTAACTTGTTGAAAGGGTGGAATGCAAATATTGCATCCTTCAGAGATCAATTTGAGTTAAAAAAAATCTCAATTGCTATCTCCACATGTAGCGACTTAACCTAAGGATCAGGGAAAAAGACTGAGAAGAAAAAAATTTACCAATGGTACTCTCGAATCCAAAACAACTAGCCATATAACTCTTCAAGGATTTGCAAAACTTAAAGTTGAAACTTTATTCGTGATAGTCGATAGATTAAATTCAGAAAGTATAAACGAATTAATGCTTATAACTCAGTATGCATCATTTTCAATTTCATTACTAAATTAGGTCTCGAACAAATAAATGAAGACTCAGTCAATAATTTTCTTGAATTTTATGAAGGAGAAGTAGATTTTGAAGGCACAAAATCTGAAGTCATCCAATTTTCATAATATTTGCTAAGCTGCAGCTTAGAAAAAAAAATCACCGGCAGAGCCTGATTACGACCAACAGGGGCCACGAGCTATAAAATTTGTTTTATTTTTCATAAAATTTTGATATAAAAAAGAATATTTCAGAACAACATTTGATATTGAGGGCAATGGGCAAAGTCCCGATTTGCCCATGTGATAATAAGGCTCTGATCACCGATACATATTTATGATCATATGTTTAAAAACGAGTTAAAAGAAATTTTTCCAAATATGTTTATTGCATTACGTATTTATTTAACTCTGCTCTTTCGGCTTTGCAATTTGATATCGGTAAACTCCAAATTAGAGAGAATTCTATCTCTTTGAAGAACAAAAATGCAACAGAATAAGCTGCAATGTTTGGCTTTGCTATGCTCAGAGCACGATTTAACAAGCAACCTGGATTTTTAAAGATGTAATTGAAACTTTCAGCTCGGCAAAGGCTAGGAAGAAGCCAATTTAATTTTTTTTTAATCTGTAAAATATATTCATTAAAGTTTTTGATGCAGTATCTTTTCCTTTGGTTGGTGTGTTAGATTCTTTTATTGTTAATATTTTTTTAATTAATTTTTTGCAAACAGTTTCAGAGTTCATTTAAATGGTAATGAGAATCTTACTCTAATATGATCATTATAGCATTTTATCTAACGACGAACATTCATATTAATGAAAAAGAAAAATGTGCATGCGTGTGTGGGGGGGGGGCCTCCGCTACTATCACAGCCCCGGGCCCTTAAATGGGTAAACTGGGCTCTGTGCAGAGTACTCTTCAATACTACCAATTCCGAAATAAAAATGACAAAGGCATGTTAAATAACGATTATAAATAATTAATCAATAATAATGTTGAAGATTAAAATCAATAAAGTTAGGCACTGACAGCTGCCTACCTTCCTGACAGAATTCTAAATATGTATTTATAGTTTTTTTTTTTTTTTTTTTACAAATTACTAAACACTTGAAACATGACCGCCCACGCAGGAAAAACAATAGGATAATTCCACAGTATTGTGAGCATTTATTCCAGACAATAACTGATCGTAACTAAACAAAAGATTGAGTTATGTGAATGGTTTCTTTCAATTTTTTTAACAGATTTTATATGCATAAACAGTTTGTTTTATATACAGGGATGAGATTGGCGAAAAAGCAAAAAGACTGAAATCAAACGAGAGCAAAAAAGTTCTACATAAGATAATTGTTTTTAATACATGTGGAAAAAATATTTAAGAAGTAAAACATCAGTACATGCTACAGGATAAAAATATTGCACAGTTAATTAATAACTACTATCAGAAATCCACAAAAAAGCAGAATGTTCAGAGAAAAAGACAAAAAGTGAATTTCTCTCAATTCACAGAAAGCTGAAGAATCTCATCCCTGTATATACATATAAAAACAAATTGTTCACCTAGCTAAATTTTAAGTGTACCTCTGGTTAACCAAATTTATTCTGGACAAATTTCATAATACCGTGGAATCACTTAATTATCAAATAAAATATGAAAGTATAGTGACAGAATAGCACCTTTACATATCACCTTTCGATAAAAAATAATTAATAATTCATGATTAGATTTTAAATGATTTTTGAATGTGAAAAAGAGTAAGGTGCAACAGATAAAATACAACATTAAGGATACAATTAGTGAAAATGATATGACGTTTATGTATGTTAAATCCAGCAAAATTATCAACATGCAAAAATTAAGAGATTTTTTTAATTTCAAAATTAAGTAACAAATCAACAGTAGATAAAGCAGTTTAATTTCTAGCATGTGTCAAATGTGTGTCTAGCATGTGCAATGTGCAGAGTACTCTACAATACTACCAATTAAGAAATAAAAATGACAAATGCATGTTAAATAACGATTATAAATAATTAATCAATAATAATGTGTAAGATTAAAATCAATAAAGTTAACTTACCTTTCTTCGTTTTTTGGAAATCGGTAAAATCGCTTCCCACCACTTTTGGCGTTATTGGAACACGTTGGAAATGCACAATACGGCATTTTCAGAAGCAAACTGACTTTCTACTTGATTAGAGAATAGAGGTTACTATAACTAAATTATAACAATGAAATATAACACAATCAAAACCTCATTGGAATAGAAATCATAGAAAAAATCCCGGGAAATAATTATATAAACCGCGCACCACAATAACAATTACACCATGTGATTTGATGTGCAACTGTGCAAGCATGGTTCTTCGATCAGAGCGCATGCGCGAGAAGGCTCCCAGGACATTAGTTCATGTGCCGGATGCCTAGGTGGCGTTAGCTATCGAGGCGCAAAAACGCCCATTGGAGTGACTACGCTTCAGAATTAGATACGCTTTGGCTGATAACGAAATTGGCTGCACCGTTGCCATGGCAACGACTATGTAAGCAGTGTCTCCGGCATAGGGAGTATGTAGTTAAGATACAGCTGATGAAAGATTTTCTAACGACGGCAGCACTTGTCAATTCGACAAACTGATTGGCTGGAGAAGTGAGAGGGGGGGGGGGTTAAGGAGAACATATGTTCGGAAAACTCTCGACTTTATATTGCTGAATTTATCAAGAAGGTAAGCCTGAATAGACGCTTATGAATGGACAATTACCCATCAAAGCAGTATTGTTTTTAAGTAAGCAAGAACTGGCATTTAGAGGACATGGCGAGCGAGAAAATTCTTTAAACATGGGAAATTTTAAAGATCTCTTAAAATTATTGAAATTTGAATTAAAACAACGCCTTTTTATGAGGACATCACTGACCGATTCGCAAGTTTAAAAGAAAGGAGGATTGATTTGACTTATAAAAAATAAGTACGTTTTCTTTTTTTTTTTTTTTCTTTTCTTCTCAAGTTATCATTACAAAAGAAAATTCTAAGGAAACTTCGAATCAGACACGGATTAATGATATTTTGAGGATAAGAGCTGGTTGAAATTTATATCCATTTTATGGAAGTAAAATAGGATCTCTTGCATTTTTATGTAATTTCTTTTTTCTTTTTTTTTTTCCTCGGTGAGGGCTTAATCCGCCAGCTTCCGAATTCAGTAACAAAGATTTTCCATTCCTGTCCGGAGGAAGGGGCGGGGGGGCTCATATGCTTCCGGCTGCACTAACAGTTCTGACCACGGGCCGATACTGAATTCTACACACGAACGGGGCTAAATAGAGAACAAATGAATCACACTAGCGCTTCACCGAAAAGAACGACCAAGCGGCGAAAGTAATTTCAATGAGCTAAGATTTTTAAGCCTGCTTAGAAAGGATTACAGTACTTCCAAAAAATTCTTCCACCATTCCTAAACATTCAAAACGGGTGTACTTTTGTATAAACAGTAAATGTCCGAAAACCAGGTAAGGAAAATTAGATATAGTAATAGTATTCTTTCAAAATACCCCTGAAAATCCAAATGGCGGAACAAAAGAACCTTTCACAATAATACAGGAGATAGCCACTTGGGATTCCTAATCACTTGATGTCTATGTTACACTCCCCCATCCCCTCACTATGTACATCCACAGACCTCAAAATACACATAGACCAGACAACCCTTATGCTTTCTCTGTGACTAAAATCATCGGGAGCTGTAGGGGGAGCGGTCAGCTGCCAAGGGGGTCCCAAAGATGGCGATTGGCGAATTCACCCCTCTTCCTTCTGGGGTCGCTGCGCTTTCCCCTTTCTCCAAAGCGAAAGAGTACCGATCTTTTGTTCATGAACTTGTAAACCATTCATCGCTCAAACACTCGAAGGGGGTGAATGGACATCATCGCTCAAACACTGTTCTCTGCATTTGCCATAACCCGTTCAAACAATTAGCTGTTCAGCGCTACTCACGCATATATAGTAAAACTAGGTTACTGATCATCCTTAAAAGAAACCGAAATGTTTCAAGGAGGAGACGAAATTTTGGGCGAGTCCTCGGGACTCAAGTTTTGAAAATACCTGTAGCCTAGGGACGAAAGGGTTAAAAACCATTAGATTTAGGTCAAGTCTGAAAATCAAAGTAATAAATCAAAAAAGTAAATTAAAAATTTCAAAATAACATTTTAGACACGCAGTTTTTAACTAAGCATCAAAACTCTATTCTATCTAGTCAAAATTCAGTTTCAATGGGGTGGGGGCTACAGAGCCGGCCCAAGGGGGGTGCGAATGTACGCGATCGCCTAAGGCCCCGCACCTGGGCCATTTTATTGCTATTTCATAAGACATGATAGAGAAGAGGCCCCGCTCTTGCGCTTCGCCTGGGGCCCCGCACGTCTCTCGGGCCGTCTCTGGGGGCTATAGCCCCCCCCGTAGATCCGCCTCTGTAGTTTTATTATTGCCATATTAAAACGATATTAATTGACTATGCCATTTTATCTTTCATCCCTTTTATTCTTCCTTTACATTTATTTCATCGACTGGAAGTAGGTGGGTTTCCCGATCTTTCCTTGCAATTGCAAACGCGGGTCGATGATAACTGAAGTAACTTATATAATTTTTAGTATCTATCTTAACACACCAAAAATTTTGCTTTTCGTTATTGGATATTGTTGAGAGAGCTTTAGGCGAGTAGGGTTCATGTATTTCGCCTGGTAACCCTATTGGCGAGTCATCCAGAGGGGATAAGAATCCCAGGCTGTTAGGCTTATGTTTAAAATTATTCTTTTTTTCCACTTTCACATTCGCTAGCCCAGTACCCGATGCGTTTACACCTTTTGCAAGTTATTCCTGATGAATCCTTAATTTTATGATATTCAACATTTCAATGCGCCAAGTTCTAGTCGCCATTTTGAGGATGAATGATGCAGCCTTGAAACGGACGTTAAAAATCAGCAAATAAATAAATTAATTGATCTGGTGTCCTTAACCTTTTGGAAATGTTAGCAGAGTTATGGCACAAACATAGTAAGCATGAGATTTTAACATAACATTTATTTTTTAAATTAGGACGGAAGAAACAGGCACATCACATAACAAGATAACATCAAGAAGGAAAAAGTATGGAAGTAGTAAAAAGAATGCGTGCGCGAGCACAGTTACAGTTAAGTAGATAAATGTTTATCGAGGGATACAGAATTCAGGAGGATAAGATATTGCACAATAAATAAATAAACAATTCAATACTCAACAATTTATTCTTACTTTTATGTCGAAGGAGATAAGTGTTTATTGAGGGATACAAAATTCAGGAGGATAAGACATTGCACAATAATAACATAAACAATTCAATTCTCAATATTGAGGGATACAGAATTCAGGAGGATAAGACATTGCACAGTAAAAAAATAAAGAATTCAATACCCAACAATTTATTCTTACTTTAATGTAGCATTTTAGTTAACATTTAAAAAAAAAAAAAAAATGATTGAATTGGTACAAGTTATAACATACACTGAAACTTCCTATAAACGGGCAACAATGTTTCAAATATCAAATAAGAGGAATCTGCTTGATATAAATACCAGCATTTGAACTATCATTATCAGTAGTTTAAACGTGACTAATCAACAGCTTTTCACTGCACTTCTGGTATTGCCAAATTAAATTTGGAATTTTACACGAAATCTAGCATATTCGATGTTAGCGTGTAAAGTTAAAAGCAAGTGCCCTACCCCTTGTCGATGCCCAGGTTCTATGGCCTTTTTTTACAGCATTTAAAGTAATATTTTTTAAATACGTCAGCATTTGACCAAGCCAAAGCAACTGAAACTAGCAGTAAGAAATTTGGAGTGAAGGTGAGTTTCTTAACGTAGGTGCTACATATAAAAAAAATGAAAGAAAGAAATTCCCACCGAAAGATTTGAAAAACAACAAATCGGACAAACTTGTCCCAATTTTAAGTCCTTTGGAGCTACATTAGTTCTGTTTCTCTCTTTTTTTTTTTTTTAAATCATGTAAATTAGACAGCATATTCCAAAACTCATAACCAAAGATAGGTAGGGTGCCAAAACATTCTTTCCATATATTTTGCGTTGATCTTAAAAAAAAAAAAAAAAAAAAAAAAAGAGAGAGAGAGAGAGAACTGTACAATTTTTGAAGTAAAACACAGCACTCAAGAATGCCTAAAAATGAATTTCAGAACATTCTGAATATCGCTTTCCACAAAGGATAGATGTCAAAAAGGGGGAGGGTAGACATCTTTCTAAAAGGGGGGAAAATATCCGAAATTCTTGCTTCAAAATATAACAAATATGAATTCTATGTTACGGCTGAAATGTGAAGGTCCAGGGCCCATCGCGCAGCTGTCGATATAACGGTCTGGAGTTTTGATCTGTTTTCTCCAGATGTAATGTGAATACGTGTTACCCTCAACACGGCATATTGCCCAAGTGTACAGTTGCCTTAACCACACAAGCCAAAACAGTTTGGTTGCAATTTTTTTAACTGTCTGTTTAAAAAAAAAAAACTTTTCGGTCCTCCTATACATCAGTCACCTCTACACCCGATTTGGTGAAATTGGGAGTATTCTGAAGGTCTTTTTTTTCTACAAAATGTTCTTCCAAAAAACACCTCACGGTTTCTACATTTATAATTATTTGGTTAGAATAATGAGAAATAGTCAAATTTTCTAGCGAGAACATATAAGTGTAATCAAATAAAAAAATTATTAAAAAATCAAATTTTATCAATATTGACTTGAAAACATTAACAAATATAGTTAAGAGATGACTTTTTTAAAATTTTTTAAACAGAATTTGCATTTCGATAATTAGTGGGAAACTGGATAAAAAATAATAAAAATAGCCATTTTCATACATTTACGGAGCTAATTTGATAGACTCCTCCTTCAAACTTAATTCTCATATCTTTATTTAAATTTAAAAATAAATCATTCATTTCTTCTCAATATTTCACTTATTATTTAAACTATCCATAAAAGTATAGCATCTACAGATATAGACAGAAATCACTCATGTTAAAAATTCAGAACACAGTGTAAAATTAGGCAGCAAGATTCTCCCCCCTCCCCCTCATTTAAATGACTAAATCGTTTAACTAAGACAAATCTGATTTTAAATCACAAAAATCTAATTTAAAATATGCCTGTATCTGAATGCAGTCTGTAAAAGGTTGAGTTAAAAATTGCAGAATAGGAGAAATCATGCTAGTTAAACAGGATGCGTTACAGAAGATTGAACTCACAGTGTGGACATGCTATGAACGCCAACCAAAAGTTAATCACTGAGTGGAATCCGAAGGAAGGGTAGACCAAAATTTAGGTGAGTGAATTAGACTTTCAGAAATTGTAAACTCAGTAATCATTCCCCTGAGCGGAAAAATTCTCTTTAAAATGTTTTCTCGGGTTGAGGAGAGTCATTTTTTAGCGGACACTTCTAAAGAAGAAATTGAAAATTTAGAACCTTAGTGTCCGTACAGATAGTCATAAATGATAATAAAGGCGCATACTTTGGTCCATCTTTATTTAATTAAAAGACACGAGCACACGAAAGAAGATCATTTACAAAGAAAATGTTGAAACAAGTTGCACCTTTCGAGAGATTTTGGCCGAAATCACTAACTTGAGGCTTCTTACTTGACACAATCACAAGTGCAAAACATCTGCCACAAGTGGGAAACGAATTGAGCACACAATTCATCCAGTTCAGTAAACGCTTTCTGGCATACAGTCCGAACATGAGAGTTCTATCCCGTGTGAATGTTTAAATGACGTTTAAAAGAGTTCTGAGTAAACGCTTTCTGACAGAGATCGCAGACATGGGGCTTTTCTTACGTATGGGTGCGAAGATGATCCACCAGAGTACATCGCTTAGTAAACGCCTTCTGACACAGACTGCACGCATAAGGTGTCTCATTCATATGAACGCGTAGGTGATGATGACGCAAGGTACCCTGTTGAGTGAATTCTTTGTGGCACACATCGCAAACATACGGCTTCTCTCCTGTGTGTATGCGGAGGTGTTTATTCAAGTGACTTTTCTGAGTAAATTCTTTCTTACAAATATCGCAAACATAGGGCTTCTCACCTGTGTGTATGCGGAGGTGTTTATTCAAGTGACTTTTCTGAGTAAATTCTTTCTTACAAATATTGCAAACATATGGCTTCTCTCCTGTGTGTATGCGGAGGTGTTTATTCAAGTGACTTTTCTGAGTAAATTCTTTCTTACAAATATCGCAAACATAGGGCTTCTCCCCTGCGTGTATGCGGAGGTGATCATTTAAATATGTTTCTGTGTAAAGTCTTTCTTACAAATGTCGCAAACATGGGGCTTCTCTCCTGTGTGTATGCGGAGGTGTCTTGCAAACGCTCTATCAGTAAATTTCTTTTTACAAATATCGCAAACGTGGGCTTCTCCCTGTGTGTATGCGGAGGTGTTTATGCAAGTGTGACTTGTTAGTGCAAGCGTACGGACACTCATCACAAACATAGGGCTTCTCTCCTGTGTGTATGCGGAGGTGTATATTCAAGTGACTTTTCTGTGTAAATTCTTTCTTACAAATGTCGCAAACATAGGGCTTCTCTCCTGTGTGTATGCGGAGGTGTTTATTCAAGTGACTTTTCTGTGTAAATTCTTTCTTACAAATGTCGCAAACATAGGGCTTCTCTCCTGTGTGTATGCGGACGTGTTTATTCAAATCACTTTTACGAGTAAATTCTTTCTTACAAATATCGCAAACATGGGGCTTCTCTCCTGTGTGTATGCGGAGGTGTATATTCAAATAACTTTTTCCGGTAAATTTTTTTTACAAATGTCGCAAACATGGGGCTTCTCTCCTGTGTGTATGAGGCGGTGTCTGTTCAAATCACTTTTCTGAGTGAATGCTTTCTGACACACATCGCAAACATGCGGTTTCTCTACCGTGTGAAAGCGGAGGTGTTCCTTCAAGCTTGTCGAATAAGTGAATGGAGCTCCGCATGAGCCACATGCATGAAGCTTCTCGCCGGTATGGATAAGGACATGTTGCTTCAAGTACGTTTTGCTGGAAAATGTTTTGAAGCATGCATCGCAAGTATGTCGTTTCTTTAGTTTGTCAGCACACGCTTGACGTTCACAGGATGTTCCCTCGGCCAAGCTCGTTTTTTCCGCCATTTGAAAGACACGATAGCCAATAACACAATTTGAAAGCTTTTTCAGACTGTCAAATGTAGGTTGCTTTAATCAAAATCGCGAATATTAAAATTGCTGGCGGTATTACAAAACTGGTGATGAAATACTTCCCAGCTGCAATAAAAGAGACCAGAAAATTAGTACTCAGAATGAAAAAGGCGACTTTTTAATTTGTTAAAACAGTGTTAAACTGAAAGAAATAAGTAACTATACATTAATTAAAGAAGCAATTGATTAATTTAAAAACAAACAAAAAAAAGTGATCATAAGACGTTTTGCTGGAAAAGTACATTTTTTACGGGGCAAAATTAGCTTAATAGCCCTGAAACTTTTTTTTTTTTTTCAGTTTGGTGCTGGGAAAATTGAATGAACAGTGTCTAAAATTCGTCTAGAACACCGTGAATCATCCTACATTAAATGGTAATGCTTTTTTATGAATGATCTTTAAAGTGCACATGACAAAGTTATCAAATGAAAACAAATTTCTACCATTTTAGGAAAATACACCAACTTATCTCATTTCTGTTAACTACAGCTAGGGACCGAATAAGACCTAATGTCATTACTGCAATACATTGTGAAAGCTGATTAAATAGATTCTGATGCAGAGGGCTTGCCAATACGTATGGTGTGGTCTATTAATTTTTAAAGTGCTCTTGATGCGATTATATGTGTATATATCAGAGTAGTCAACACTTTCTCTGACAAGCCGACCATCGAACATGATAATCACCGATGTTGAAGGTGTGATAATTTATTCATCAAAAAAGGACGACTGTAACTCTTTTTGTTTTTACGAACTATACACACACACAAATATAAGTGGGATCGCCGAACATCCATGATCTTCTCAAACACAATTAAAAACACTTGTAATGATTAAAACGTTTAATACGGGTTAAAAAGAATACAAAACTAAAACTTGAATTAACAATAACGAAAACAAAGTGATGACTCGGCAGGGAATAATATTGTGTAGCAGTAGCAGGTCTGTTTACTCTCGTCCTCGGGTAACTTTCGTCTTCGCTCGATTGCTCCAGAATTCGCTGCTGTCGTTCCTGGTCCGATCAACCCCGAGCGCGAGTCCTCTCGATGTCCCAATCTCTTGCAGTGGAACAGCTTTTGAAGGCCAGCATCTAGTGACGTCATACTTGGTTGGAACCTCTTCTCTTTGGTGTTGCCACCTCCAATCCCACATATATACATACATATACATAATATATATATATATATATATACACACACACACATAAATAGGTCAATTTAACACGTTATGCTAGATCAAACCACTATCATTTTAAAATAGAATCAAAACAAAACTGCAGCCGGACTATGTTGCCAAACCGTGAAAGCTAAATTAATTTGTCACACATAGTAGTTTAATATATTAAATGAGCCATAAGTTCGTTAAAATTAAAAAAAAGATCATTGAAAAAAACAAATCATAAAAAACACGAATATTATTTACATTTGCACGAATATTAATTACAGGGAGATAGGATTCTTTTAACAATATAATTGTAGTTTCAAAATTATCGATATATATAGCGATAAGATACACAATTTAAAGCAAGATCCCAATGTAAAAAATAAAAAAATCTGAGTTTTCTCATATCTATGTAAACCACAATTTTGTGCTATTATTATTATTAATGAATAATTAAACTTTGGCTCACCGATTTCAGTCGAAAATTCGGGAAACTTAAAAATTAGATCTTCTATTCTATTTGCAAAGAATCGTATTATTATTATTTTTTTTAATTATGTGTTTCTTTTAAACGAATTTTTAAAGTTTTAACGAACTTTTGTCTCACCCAGTATTGGAGGAGTCTATACTCCTCATGGTGATGGTAAAGCATTTCATTCCAATGAGCCTGTTTTTTTTTATATAAACAATAAATTTTGGAAATTCAAAATTAATTTTAACGCCATATATTGCATTGCTGCAAATAGAAAAACACTGGCTTTTCTTATTTTAAGCTTAATTAAAAAAATTAAAATATACGGAGTTATGGGACATCATATGGTTGTCGAACAAAATTTATATTTTAAAATTATTTTTTAATTTTTAGTTCATACCGCTATCGAAGCGTGTTCCTTAGTTTTTTCAATGTATAATTTATCGAGTGTTAAAAAATCGTTTTTCCCCCATTGAAACACCTTACGAAAGCTGCTTTCTGTCACGTAGAGAAATTGCTCATAATTGTCACGTACTGATTTCCGTATTATTTCAGTCATGAGCAGGACTTAATTTCTAGCAAAAAAAGGTGCCGGAGCCCTAATATTCTCTACAGCTCATGTTCATACTGAGTAGCGTAAATGAACCCCCACGACCTCGGCAATCGAATTTTTCAATGATAAACTATAGTGACACTTTGCCTTTTATCTACAGACAGATGTGGGAGATTTTCAACTTGAAAAATACGAAAAAAAAATAATTTTAAGAAATCGATCTGCCATGATTGTAACAAAACGGCCAGACATTTTAACGAATTTTAAAAATCCTGCCGATCAGATAATTTCGAACCAAAAAGACAAACAGACAAAAAAAAAAAAAAAAAAAAAAAAATCCCCCCTGACCCAATTTGTTAGTTTCATTATTGCCATATTAAAACGATATTAATTGACTATGCCATTTTATCTTTCACCCCTTTTCCTTTTATTCTTCCTTTACATTTATTTCATCGACTGGAAGTAGGTGGGTTTCCCGATCTTTCCTTGCAATTGCAAACGCGGGTCGATGATAACTGAAGTAACTTATATAATTTTTAGTATCTATCTTAATACACCAAAAATTTTGCTTTTCGTTATTTGATATTGTTGAGAGAGCTTTAGGCGAGTAGGGTTCATGTATTTCGCCTGGTAACTCTATTGGCGAGTCATCCAAAGGGGATAAGAATCCCAGGCTCTTAGGCTTATGTTTAAAATTACTCTTTTTTTCCACTTTCACATTCGCTAGCCCAGTGCCCGATGCGTTTACACCTTTTGCAAGTTATTCTTGATGAATCCTTAATTTTATGATATTCAGCATTTCAATTCGCCAAGTTTCAGTCGCCATTTCGAGAATGAATGGTGCAGCCTTGAAACGGACGTTAAAAATCAGCAAATAAATAAATTAATCCATCTGGTGTCCTTAACCTTTTGGAAATGTTAGCAGAGTTATGGCACAAACATAGTAAGCATGAGATTTTAACATAACATTTATTTTTTAAATTAGGACGGAAGAAACAGGCACATCACATAACAAGATAACATCAAGAAGGAAAAAGTATGGAAGTAGCAAAAAGAATGTGTGCGCGAGCACAGTTACAGTTAAGTAGATAAATGTTTATTGAGAGATACAGAATTCAGGAGGATAAGACATTGCACAATAAAAAAACAAACAATTCAATACTCAACAATTTATTCTTACTTTTATGTCGAAGTAGATAAATGTTTATTGAGGGATACAGAATTCAGGAGGATAAGACATTGCACAGTAAAAACATAAACAATTCAATTCCCAATATTGAGGGATACAGAATTCAGGAGGATAAGACATTGCACAGTAAAAAAATAAACAAATCAATACCCAACAATTTATTCTTACTTTAATGTAGCATTTTAGTTAGCATAAAAAAAATAACAATGATTGAATTGGTACAAGTTATAACATACACTGAAACTTCCTATAAACGGGCAACAATGTTTCAAATATCAAATAAGAGGAATCTCTTTTATATAAATACCAGCATTTTAACTATCATTATCAGTATTTTATACGTGACTAATCAATAGCTTTTCACTGTACTTCTGATATTGAAAAATTAAATTAGGAATTTTACACGAAATGTAGCATATTCAATGTTAGCGTGTAAAGTTAAAAGCAAGTGCCCTACCCCTTGTCGATGCCCAGGTTCAATGGCCTTTTTTTACAGCATTTAAAGTAATATTTTTTAAATACGTCAGCATTTGACCAAGCCAAAGCAACTGAAACTACCAGTAAGAAATTTGAAGTGAAGGCGAGTTTCTTAACGTAGGTGCTACATGTAAAAAAAAATGAAAAAAAGAAATTCACACCGAAAGATTTAAAAAACAACAAACCAGACAAACTTGTCCCAATTGTAAGTTCTTTTTGAGCTAAATTAGTTCTGTTTCTCTTTCTTTTTTTTTAAAGCATGTAAATTAGAGAGCATATTCCAAAACTCAGAACCAAAGATAAGTAGGGGGCCAAAACATTCTTTCCATGTATTTTGCGTTGATCTCAAAAAAGAGAGAGAGAGAGAACTATAGAATTTTTGAAGTAAAACACAGCACTCAAGAATTCCTAAAAATGAATTTCAGAACATTATGAATATCGCTTTCCACAAAGGATAGATGTCAAAAAGGGGGAGGGATAGACATCTTTCTAAAAGGGGGGAAAATATCCGAAATTTTGGCTTCAAAATGTAACAAAGCCACACGTAAGAAACGAATTGAGCACACAATTCATCCAGTTCAGTAAACGCTTTCTTTCATACAATCCGAACATGAGAGATCTATCCCGTGTGAATGTTTAAATGACGTTTAAAAGCGTTCTTCTGAGTAAACGCTTTCTGACAGAGATCGCAAACATGGGGCTTTTCTTACGTATGGGTGCGAAGATGATCCACCAGAATACATCGCTTAGTAAACGCTTTCTGGCACAAACTGCACGCATAAGATGTCTCATTCATATGAATGCATAGGTGATGACGCAAGTGACCCTGTCGAGTGAATTCTTTTTGGCACACATCGAAAGCGTAAGGCTTCTCTCCTGTGTGTATGCGGAAGTGTCTATTCAAATCACTTTTCTGAGTAAATTCTTTCTTACAAATATCGCAAACATAGGGCTTCTCTCCTGTGTGTATGCGGAGGTGTCTATACAAATGAGGTTTCTGCGTAAATTCTTTCTTACAAATGTCGCAAACGTGGGGCTTCTCACCTGTGTGTATGTGGAGGTGCACATTCAAATGATGTTCCTGAGTAAATTCTTTCTTACAAATGTCGCAAACATGGGGCTTCTCTCCTGTGTGTATGCGGAGATGTCTATACAAAACGCTTTTACGAGTAAATTTTTTTTTACATATATCACAAACGTGGGGCTTCTCAACTGTGTGTATGCGGAGGTGTTTATGCAAGTCTGACTTGTTAGTGAAAGCGTGCGGACACTCATCACAAACATAGGGCTTCTCTCCTGTATGTATGCGGAGGTGTATATTCAAATAACTTTTCCGGGTAAATTCTTTCTTACAAATGTCGCAAACATGGGGCTTCTCTCCTGTGTGTATGCGGAGGTGTTTATTCAAATCACTTTTACGAGCAAATTTATTTTTACAAATATCGCAAACATTGGGCTTCTCTCCTGTGTGTATGCGGAGGTGTTCATTCAGCCCTTGCAAATAAGTGAATGGTGCTCCGCATAAGCCACATGCATGAAGCTTCTCGCCGGTATGGGTATGGCCATGTTGCTTCAAGTACGTTTTGCTGGAAAATGTTTTGAAGCATGCATCGCAAGTATGTCGTTTCTTTAGTTTGTCAGCACACGCTTGACGTTCACAGGATGTTCCCTCGGCCAAGCTCGTTTTTTCCTCCATTTGAACGACACGATAGCCAATAACACAATTTGAAAGCTTTTTTAGACTGTCAAACGTAGGTTGCTTTAATCAAAATCGCGATTAAAATTGCTGGCGGTATTACAAAACTGGTGATGAAATACTTCCCAGCATCAATAAAAGAGACCAGAAAATTAGTACTCAGAATGAAAAAGGCGACTTTTTAATTTGTTAAAACAGTGTTAAACTGAAAGAAATAAGTAACTATATATTAATTAAAAGCAATTGATTAATTTAAAAACAAACAAAATAAAAATATAATTTAAAAAACCAAAACACACGCTTTGGTGATAAATTGAACTAACTTAAAAGCGAAACATAATTCTTAATATAGAAATAAATTAATGAACGAAAAATAGTATTATTGTGAAAAAAGCGTGGAGTGGTTTGTGCTATATTTTTTGTATCATTTTTGTACTAATCGTACCGATCGAATATTCTCAAGAACTGATATATGGAGCACCCCACGCTTTTTTCACAATAATACTATTTTTCGTTCATTAATTTATTTCTATATTAAGAATTATTTTTCGCTTTTAAGTTAGTTCAATTTATCACCAAAGCGTGTGTTTCGGTTCTTTAAACTATATTTTTATTTTTCACTTTTTAGTTGGATTTGCTATAAGCGTGTTTTTTAGTTTTTTTTTTAACTGTATGTATTTAAAATTTATTTTTAATGTTCGATATCTCTCATAAGACACTAAGGAACACCAAGTTGGAAAGTACAAAGTGTGAGATAATGCATTTTCACTGTGCACCAGTGGCGTAGTCAGGATTTTATTTCGGGGTTGGCTGGGTATCAAATTTAAAGCTAAAGTTCAATTGTAAGCTAAATATCAAATTGTAAGCTAAGTAAAGGGTCCCATTTCGGGGGGGGGGAGCAGCCCCCTGAGCCCACCCCTCTGGCTACGCACCTGCTGTGCACCAAAGTATTAATCAACCTGCAGTTAAATGTTACCGTCCTCACAAAAAAGGGAAAATAGGTCTCTAATCAACAAATAAAAGCGTGTTAAAAAGAATGGCCTTAACATGTTCTTGTACTCAACTCTGCCATAATGTGATGGATCACGATATTTTGTAAAAATAAAAATATTGCCGTGACTAGGATTCGAACCTGGTTTATTGCGGCCACAACGCAATGCACTAACCACTATACGATCACGTCCACAGAAAGAAAGGGTTTTCTTAAGATTGTAATCTTTGGAAGTGTTCTACTTTCAATCAGGATAAGAAATGAGGAAATTATTTAATCCTGGCCGTCCTGATCAGGATAATGAGATAAACTTATAAAATTATTGTATTGTCACCGGTTCTTGATAAATGTACAAAGTTTGAATTAAATCTGCCCGTTTAAAGTGGGTCAAAATCGAGTCTAAAGGAGTCGGTTACCACATACATACAGGTGAAGCTAATAAAAGCGTGTTAAAAAAATGTTCATAAGACGTTTTTCTGGAAAAGTACGTTTTTTACGGGGCAAAATTAGCTTAATAGCCGTGAAACTTTTCCCCTTTTTTTTTTTGTTTTGTTTTGTTGCTGGGGAAATTGAACGAACAGTCTAAAATTCGTCTAGAACACTGTGAATCAGCCTACATTAAATGGTAATGCTTTTTTATGAATGATCTTTAAAGTGCACATGACAAAGTTATCAAATCAAAACAAATTTCAACCATTTTAGGAAAATACACCAACTCATCTCATTTCTGTTCACTACAGCTAGGGACCGAATAAGACCTAATGTCATTACTGCAATACATTGTGAAAGCTGATTAAATATATTCTGATGCAGAGGGCTTGCCAATACGTATGGTATGGTCTATTAATTTTTAAAGTGCTCTTGATGCGATTATATGTGTATATATCAGAGTAGTCAACACGTTCTCTGACAAGCCGACCATCGAACATGATAATCACCGATGTTGAAGGTGTGATACAGTGGCGGCCCGTGGTCAAAACTGTTAGTGCAGCCGGAAGCATATGAGCCCCCCCCCCCTTTCCTCCGGACAGGATTGGAAAATCTTTGTTACTGAATTCAAAAGCTGTCGGATTAAGCCCTCACAGAAGAAAAAAAAATTACATAAAAAATGTAAGAGATCCTATTTTACTTCCATAAAATGGACATAAATTTCAACCAGCCGCTCTTATCCTCAAAATTGCATTAATCCGTGTCTGCTTCGAAGTTTCCTTAGAATTTTCTTTTGTAACGATAACTTGAGAAGAAAAGAAAAAAAAAAGAAAACTTATTTATTTTTTATAAGTCAAATCAATCCTCCTTTCTTTTAAACATGCGAATCGGTCCTATAAAAAGGCGTTGTTTTAATTCAGATATCAATAATTTTAAAAGTTCATTAAAATTTGCCATGTTTAAAGAATTTTCTCGCTCGCCATGTCCTCTAAATGCCAGTTCTTGCTTACTTAAAAACAATACTGCTTTGATGGGTAATTGTCTATTCATAAGCGTCTATTCAGGCTTACCTTCTTGATAAATTCGGCAATATAAAGTCGAGAGTTTTCCAAACATATATTCTCCTTACCCCCTCCCTCACTTCTCGTGCGAGCCAATCAGTTAGTCGAGTTCTCAAGTTCAGCCGCCGTTAAAAAATCTTTCATCGGCTGTATCAGCTGCATACTCCCTATGCCGGAGAGGCTGCTTACGTAGTCGTTGTCATGGCAACGGTGCTGCCAATTTTCTTTTCAGCGCTCTGGGCTGAACCAAAGATTTTCCCAATTGAATTGCGGGAACATTAAAGTGCTTTTTTTCTGAATGAGCGATCCGGCCACAATACGTTTTTTTTTTGTTTGGTTTTTTTGAGATTTTTTTTAATTTACCGTAGGAATTCCACAATTCTAATCTGAATTTAGGAAAATTAGTAGAATAAATTATTTTAAAGTATGTGCTGATAATTTCAAGTGCAGCCCGGCTGTACTTGCTGTATCCCACGAGCCGCCACTGGTGTGATAATTTATTCATGAAAAAAGGACGACTGTAACTCTTTTTGTTTTTACGAACTATACACACACACAAATATATACATACATATACATTATATATATATATATATATATATATACACACACACACATAAATAAGTCAATTTAACACGTTATGCTAGATCAAACCACTATCATTTTAACATAGAATCCAAACAAACCTGCAGCCGGACTATGTTGCCAAACCGTGAAAGCTAAATTAATTTGTCACACATAGTAGTTTAATATATTAAATGAGCCATAAGTTCGTTAAAATTAAAAAAAGATAATTGAAAAAGAAGAAATTATAAAAAAACACGAATATTACTTACATTTGCACGAATATTAATTACAGGGATATAGGATTCTTTTAACAATATAATTGTAGTTTCAAAATTATCGATATATAGCGATAAGATACACAATTTAAAGCAAGATCCCAATGTAAAAAATAAAAATAAAAAAATCTGAGTTTTCCCATATCTATGTAAACCACAATTTTGTGCTATTATTATTATTAATGAAAAATTAAACTTTGGTGCACCGATTTCAGTCGAAAATTCGGGAAACTTAAAAATTAGATCTTCTATTCTATTTGCAAAGAATCGTATTATTATTATTTTTTTAATTATGTGTTTCTTTTAAACGAATTTTTAAGGAACTTTTGTCTCATCCAGTATTGCTGGAGTCTATACTCCTCATTGTGATGGTAAAGCATTTCATTCCAATGGGCCTGTTCTTTTTTATATAAACAATAAATTTTGGAAATTCAATATTAATTTTAACTCCATATATTGCATTGCTGCAAATAGAAAAACTTTGGCTTTTCTTATTTTAAGCTTAATTAAAAAAATTAAAATAAAGGGAGTTATGAGACATCATATGCTTGTCGAACAAAATTTTTATGTTTTAAAATTATTTTTTAATTTTTAGTTCATACCGCTATCGAAGCGTGTTGCTTAGTTTTTTCAAAGTATAATTTATCGAGTGTTAAAAAATCGTTTTTCCCCCATTGAAACACCTTACGAAAGCTGCTTTCTGTCACGTAGAGAAATTGCTCATAATTGTCACGTACTCGGACACAGCTCGTCCGAATGCTGTATTGCCCAGTGCATCACGGGGAAGCGAAGTCACCTTGCATTTAACTTCATTGCACTAGATAACTTTCTGCACCACATTTTTTTCCCACGTAGGGGTTGGCAAAAAGTTCTGCCATTTAGCCAGCAGTTTTTTGTATGTATAGGGGAGACAGGCACTGATTTGCGTATTATTTCAGTCATGAGCAGGACTTAATTTCTAGCAAAAAAAGGTGCCGGAGCCCTAATATTCTGTACAGCTCATGTTCATACTCAGTAGCGTAAATGGACCCCCACGACCCCTGCAATCCGGGGATAGGTAGTACATTCTATTTAAAAATGATGAGATTTTTCCCATGCAGTAAAATATCTGTTGGTCTCAGGACTTGGACATTCAGGGTGTCCGAAAACCCCTTGACACATTTGAAAAACTCGCAGGAAATCTACAAATTGTTGTATGAATATGTTGAATGTGAGACATCAAATGCTTGTTGAACAAAATTTTTATACGCTACGATTATTTTTTTAATTTTTAGTTCATACCGCTATCGAAGCGTGTTTCTTAGTTTTTTCAAAGTATAGTTTATTGAGTGTTAAAAAATCGTTTTCTCCTCATTGAATCACCTCACTAAAACTGTTTTCTCTCACGTAGAGAAATTGCCCATAATTGCAGGGCTCGTCCGAATCCTGTATGGCGCAGTGCATCACAGGAAAGCGAGGTCATTCTTGCATGTACAGGGTGCCGGAACCCTAATATTCTCTACAGCTCATGTTTATACTCGGTGATGTACATATACCCTTGCAGTCAGGGAATAGGTAGTACATAATACTGAAAAAATGATGAGATTTTTCCCATGTAATAATATTGGACATATTTTCGTTGTTTTACAGAACAGTGAAATGAAGCTGTCTGTAATGAGCAGAAAGAAACCTAAACAATACACAGTAGAAACCCAAAAGCTGTTGGTTTCAAGACTAGGGTTGCCAACCGTCCCGCGAGAGGTGGGACGCATATTTCCAAACCGTACTTGAATCCAAACATAGCGGATAAAGTGCGCTTGTCATTGGTCGAACCCCCTGTCAATCAATGCAAATGGCTGAATACCATATCCACAGCCATGTCAATGTTCTTGCGTGATATTTTATACGCTCTAAATGAATTCGCACTTCTATTTTAATTTTCACACTTCTGTTTTAATTTTTACACTTCTGTATTTGTTTCTATTATTATTAAATACTTAATACACGTTTTACCTTTGCGAAATAACATGCTTCATGTTCGATAAAAAGGCGTTAATCACAGTGTGTGAAAAATCAACACATTTGACACTGAGCTAAAACAATAAATATTAAAAGATCGATTTAAAACAAAGAATAAGTTTATAAGTGTTCATTTCTCAGCGAAGAACAACATACGCACGCACACAGGCAGAATCATAAGAAAACGATGTGAAAAATCGTAGCGCCATCTACATGAAAAGAAAAAAATGTAAACGAATAAAAAATTAAGAACAGGCTTAAAAAAAAAATCCTGTTCTTAGGGCTGTAGTTCGGAGAAAAAAAATTCCTGTTCTTAGGGCTGTAGGTCGGAGAAAAAAAAACCTGTTTTTAGTCTTGGTACACAAATTGAAATAAACTAATACTACTGCGGTCTCAAAAAAATTTCAGATGGTTCTTCATAAGCTGCTTTGCACACTGCTATAAGCGAAAAAACTGTGCCTTTTGTGACATTTTAAGAAAAAATTCTTAAACATGGATCTGAGCTGCATGATTTTTCGAAGAGTGACACGTTTTGCAAAAATTTCCGATTTTTAAGAATTTTTTCTTAAAGTTTTGAAACGGATACAGGTTTATCGGTTATTTCAGTATGTAGTACAGCTTGTAAAGAGACAGTTTCCAGAAAAATCTTGAAAAAAAAAGTTAAAATTAGATAAATTAAAGAGCCCCATCCCTAGCTCTCATAAAACAAAAGAAAAGTAATATAGACTAATTCTGCGTTATTTAGTCCTCCTATTACTATTTTTTAATAGTTTTGTATTTATTTTTATTTAACGATAAAAATTAGAAGCAATCAAAAATTTGTTAACCGAACTTGATGACGCTATGAAGCTTGTTTTCTCAGAAAATACTGTTGCCATATATATTTAAAAACTAAAATTATTTCTATAATGGTGTTACATTTATTTTAATTGCATATTTATAAAAAAAACTGATTATTTATTTCTTTTTTAACAGAAAAACGGGAGTGAAGCCAATTGGCTACAGTATGCACTGTAGGGCTAACCTTTTCCAGTTTATCAAGGTTACTGACAGAGGCAGCACGATAGACCTGAAAACCATATTATTCAAGGATGGGTCGAATAAGCGCAATATAAGTGTTACGAAGGGTCTGAGCATCAGCTCCCCAGGTCCTACCAGAGATATATTTTAAAATTTTTAGTCTCTATTTGCCTCTTAAAACCAAGTTATTTATTTGAGCATGGCTAGGAATCTCCTGATCAAGAATATAACCCAAGTAACTTGGGATGCTTTTCGCACAATGATTATTGTAAGGGTAACAACAACAATAGCTCTTTTACAAAGGAGACATTTTTTGTTTGTATTTTAATACTTTTTAAAAACTGGATTTCAATATTTTTTTAAAAACTGGAAACTCGCGCCTTTTTTCTTCCCAATTTTTCATGGTGAAAGTATAGGTGCGGCTATTAAGTACAATGTTTAATTAAGAAAAATAAAAAGCCAGAAATGCCTTTAGATTAAGGCAGGTAATTAAAGTTTATCCGGCATCCTTTTATAAAAAAAGAGACAACAATTACACGTCATGGAACCTTTAAGGTAAGGTTTACAGTCAATTTTCCCAACAAGTTTATTGACTACTAGTGTACCTAATATTTAAAAATATTGTGATAGTGAATGCTAATATTAGTTTTGAAATAGGGGCATCTACGAAGGGGATGGAGATTTCCAAAGCAATTAAGGTGCATTTATCTAGTGAAATTTTTAGTTTATTTTGGGTGGTCCAGGTGTGTACTTCCTGTAAGGCATTATTTAGGAGGTTTTCTAATGAGCTACGAGAATGGGAGGATCCTGTTACTAAGAGGTAGTCAGCAAACAGGGACGTACCCAGAAAAAAATTTCGGGGAGGGTCCAAAAATTTCGGAGGGGGTCCGATCAATGAAAAAGGTAGATTTTTTCACAAAAAGACTTCATCATTATTATTTTGTTAGCAAAAACTGAAATTTCGGAGGGGGTCCGGACCCCCTAGACCACCCCTGGTTACGTTCTTGTCAGCAAAGGCTATTAAGGTAATATTTTCAACTTTTAGCACTACAGTGCTAGTAAAATCAAGCGGGTTTTTTAGCGTCAACACACTTTGTTATGCCGAGGTATTTTGCAAATAGGTTTGCCAGATAGTGATGGGGGGGGGGGAGGAGAGGATAAAATGTTGAAAGTCGCACAAAGTTTGCAATCTTTGACAACAGATCGCAAAGTTTGGTGCCAAAAATTTTGTCAAAACTGAACCAAGCTTGGCGATATCTTTCAAATTTGGCTAGAAACTGGCAAACACGACAATTTTTTTACAACGGAATAGTTAGAATAGGCGTGGAGGAGAAGATTTTAAAACAGTTTTAGTAGGCGATTTTGGGAAAAATTTCGTAAGCGGGGAAGGCTTAGTTGGTGACTTTTTTTTTCTTGTAAAACATATAAAGGAGAAAATAAACCAGAAACTAAAATACACTTATCCAAACACCTTATTAAAACATTTTTACACATAAAATAAATAAAAACTTTGTGAAAAAAGCACACATAAAATGTTACTTCTTATAAGTAACATTTTATGTGTACTTTTTTTCACAAAGCTTTTATTTATTTTATCATTTAGCACCAGTAATTTGAGTGTCTTTTTCGTATTTTTACACATATTTCAAAGGCAATATAAAGCAATATGAACATAAACAAAACACTAGCTCAGGGGTATGCATATATTAGAAAAAAAAAAAATTCTTGAAAAGATGGAAATACTAAAATAGATTTCTGTAGAAAAATATACAGCAAAATTTCTCTTAAAATGTTAAAAATAATAGAAAAACACTAGAATAAACAGTCAACCTCCTTCCTCCCATGAGATTCATGCAATCTCACGGGAGGCATATGCATATTTCATGGGAGGCATTGCATATTTCAAATGCAATATAAAGCAATAAGAACATAAACAAACACTAGCTCAGGGGTATGCATATGTTAGAGAAAAAAATTCTTGAAAAGATGAAAATACTAAAATATATTTCTGTAGAAAAATATACAACAACATTTCTCTTAAAATGTTTAAAATACTGTTTAAAAATAATAGAAAAACACTAGAATAAACAGTCAACCTCCTTCCTCCCATGAGTTTCTTGCAATTTTAATACCTTCAAACAACACACAAAATTTACGCTACTAAAAACATTATAAAATCAAAACTCATCACAAACAACGCAAAAATTCTTATCTATTGATTCACATTAAACCTAAAAATTCGAGAGGAATTCTGCAAATTGGTAGCAAACCCATATATCGAATAAAATCATCCATTCTTAAAACTTTAAAAATTTCCATTTTTTCTTCCCGAATCACAAAAAATAACACAGCATACTAAAACATTTATATAATTATGGGACCATAGAACAAAAAAAATTCTCAACTATAAACCAATATACAGTAAAGCAAAGAATAAACATTTAATTAAAAAGAAAAAAAAGCACATACACCAAATTTTGCATTTAATATGGCCCTAACGTACGTTTTTATTTATGAACAATATGCCTTTATCACAAAATAAATTCATAAAGGAGCATTCAAATAAGCAGATGAACTTTTGCCTAACACGGGCTCGTTAAATATTCTCCGCAAGAAACATTTTCAACTTTTTACCAAAATCCACTCTAATGCCTTACCATGTCAGAGTGGTTAAGTCACTTGAAATGGTAGATTGAAGGTTCCTGGTTCAAAACCAGGTCGCGTCCGCCGACCGTAGTGTCTAACATCCACTACGGCCGTGAAAATTATGTGTGATGCTAATTAAAAACCCATGCGTTGTGTTTAAAAAAAAAAAATCAAATCAAAATTTTGCAATAACCCCCAAAAGTTCTCCATGCCAGATTTGTGTGGCTGATACAAAATGACACACCAAAACATAAATGATCATCAAAGAATGTTTATTGAACAGCATACTTCAACAAAAGGTAATAAATGGGGAGGAAATAACAAGAAAAACGTGACATTGTCTTAGCAATTGGTGGATTACTTGGGCATTAAATTTAACTATTGCATATACATCTAAAGGTAAAACATTTCAGCATGATCCGGGTACACATAAAATCATTTTCACAAGAGCAGGTCAAACAAGCTTAGTTTAGCTAGCTACAGCATTTTTAGAAGAAAACAAAAATTTGCAGAAATTAATTACTTAATTAATTTTGGCAACTTAAACGTTTTGGCAATTCAAACGAATACCAGCAAAACCATTTCAAGAACTCTACAAAATAAACTTTATATCAATCTAGATGCTAAAATACCCATTGGTAGGTCATTTCAGTAACATTAATTATTACTCTTGGCTTAAAAAAAATGAATTAAATAATAAAAGAAAGAAAAAGATTCATACACTTCGTAAAACACACCACTAAATTAAAATATGCTTGGAGATCTGTACTATGGCTTATTTAAAAAAAAAGGTAGGCACATTAATCCCCCCCCCCAAAAAAAAGTTCCTCTTGCAAAAACTTCGGACGTTGTCCTTAAAATTTGAGAAAGAAACAAGAGCAAAGCAAAATGAGTTGGTATGTGAAGGACATACCAACTCATGTTTCATGGCTGTGAAGGACTCTCCTCTTCACAGCCATAAATGTGTAAGAAAAAAAATATTTCATTTTTCCAATGGCCGGCCACTGCCTTGGCCACAACAGGCCAGAATTGTTAGGCACCCGGTAGGTGGACCAACATTGCCCCCTATGAAGGGACGGACAAACGACAACCATGCCCTGTTGGGGGATCGAACCCCGACTGCCGGGAGGCATATTAACAATCCTTACATTCATTCGGAACTTTAAAGCTGGTTCGGAACACACAACCCGGAATGGAGATCGCTGATTGGTTAGCTCACTGACGTCATGCCTGCCCACCAAATTTCAAAACTGGAGAGTCTGTACGGCAAAAAACTTATGAATTAAAATGATTAATTATCATGAGATGAAATACCAGCAAAATAAACATGTAAGTAACTTGAAGTAGTTTTATATGATACGCAATAAAAGAATATACCATTTAAATTACGAGTACATTACGAATCTTATTTTAAACCTTATTTTCCACTGGTGCTGCAATCTGTTATTTATAAAAGACTTATATGATACGTTAAGTAGACTTTTTACAGACGATTTTTCAGAAAAAAAAAAAAAAAAAAAAAAAAAAAAAAATTAGCTAGGCTGTTTTCAATGTGTGTCTATAATTTTAAGGTTTAATTTAATTAAAATTATTATAAACTGAAAGGATTCGCATAATATAATTATTCAATATTTATTTAGTAGATTGTTTTTTCAATAAATGTAAAAGAAAATATTTTTTGAAAAATTATGAATATCATTTCTTGAATAGTGGTAAGTACTCTAAATATTAATAAATGACAACTTACAACTCGATGCATGAGATTTAATTAATTAATAAAAAAAGAATTTAAATAATTCATTGCATTTTTTCTCTGCTGTTATTTAGTTGTAGTGTGGATATTTTAAAAATTTTACAATTTAAAAAAACATTTAACCACTGTGTGTGTATTAGTTATAATATTAAATTTCAAGTATATTTCACTGATTGAATTATTTTAATTTACATTGCAATTAAAAAAAAAATTATATTCAGGTTTTTTGTTTGTGGTTTTTATTTAATGAGGTTCTTAACATAATTTCATATACTCCATTTTTTTCCCCCTTTAATTCTTGAGGGTATGTATTTTAATTCTTTATTTTTGAATCATGGATTACGATTTTATTAAAAAGCATTTTAGCTTTAATGCTTTTTTTTTTTTTCATTTATTGCTGAAGGCAGATACCATTTTCAAAAGTGATTCAAAAGTAAAGAATTGAAATACATCTCGTCAAATTCAAGAAAAAAAACCAAAAACATCCTGGAATATATGAAATTATATTAAGAACCTCATTAAATAAAAATCACAAACAAAAAACCTGAATGTAAATTTTTAAAAAATCGCAACGTAAATTAAAATAATTCAATCAGTGAAATATACTTGAAATCCAACATTATACTTAATACAAACACAGTGGTTAGATGTTTTTCAATTTGTAAATTTTTTAAAATATCCACACTACAACTACATAACTGCAAACAAAAAAATGCAATGAATTATTTAAATTCCTTTTTTATTAATTAATTAAATCTCATTCATCGAGTAGTAACTTAAGTCAGTTATTAATATTTAGAGTGCATACCGTTATTCAAGAAATGATATTCATAATTTTTCAAAAAATATTTTCTTTTATTTTTATGAAAAAAAATTCTTCTAAATAAATATTGAATAATTGTATTAAGCGAATCATTTCAGTACTACTTTAGAAGGGATTTTCTGTAATTTAAAATAAATTTTCTAAAATCTAAACACTAAACCATAAACCTAAAATCAAAACAGTAATCATAAACAATTCAAGTAAACATACCTGCCAACATGCAATTTTTGAAAATCTTACAATACCACGGTCTCACGCAGTAACGCAATAAATATGCCTACTAAAGATAAAATGTAATCAAACACAATTTTTAAAATTACTATTCAGATTTAGTACACTATTTTTAATACATATGCACATATAGGAAAGGAGGGGCATTTATTTGGTATCTTTAGAGTGCAAATGTTCATAAGTAGCTGATTTGGCTGCTTTTAAAAAATCCTTACGTCTTGCTCATAGCAATGGCCTTTGAGTTTACTTTTTGCAATAAAATTTTCTCCAAAGCAATAAAATTTTCTCCATTTGCAATAAAATTTTCTCCAACAAAATGTCTTCCAAAGTTTCATTAGACAAAAAACTATGAAATTGTGTTCTATTTTTCTTAACACTACTAAAGGAACGTTCACAAGCAGCATTACTGTGCGGTATAGTCAATATGCTTAGCATAATTTAAATAGCGATCATATTTAAATTTCCCACTAGCAGCTGTTAATTTTCTCAATCTCAATTTTTAGCTCATTTTTTGTCCATTCTTTCTTCTGATTGAACTTCCTCGGGCAAATTAAAAATTTGCAAATTGCAAAATTGAGATTGAAGCTCATCCCTGACTTCATCTACTGGCTTGCAAACATCATTTCCACATACTTCATGTGAGCACAAATTTGGAAATATAAATTTAAAAAATAAACTATATCTGAAAATGATTTGGCCTCACCATGGCACAAGTGGTTCTGCCACTGAAAATGGTAGATGGCTGAAGTGTGAAGGTCCCGGGTTCGGGTCCCATCGCACGGCTGTCGATCCGGAAATTTGGTAGGTTTTTTCCAGATGTAACATGAATACGCATTAGAACCCCTTAGAAAGTCCTCCTCCTCCTACCAAGGCACGCCCCCTGGCAGATTGCCCTAGTGTAGCGTTGCCATAGTCACACACAACAACAACAACTGAAAATTATTTATGTTTGATACTTAGCAAGATTATTCATGTTTGATGCGCAATTTTGATGTCGGTCCTATACACGGATCAAAAAGCAAAATTGCATCCCCTTCGCGATTTGACGATACACGGATATTCCTTTGTAAAAGAATCAAGGAAAACTTTATTATATTGTTTATGTTTAATTTCCGACATTTGAAATTAATATTTCACAACTTCAAACGACACTGGACAATTTCATCAACACATGCATGAGCAACGTTTGTTTGTGATTGAAAGTTGTTCTTGCGCATACGGATGGGAGCCATGCGGTATTGGGAGAGAGATATTTCTAAACGAATGCGCATCCACATTTTCACATGGTTGCCAGAACGCAAACTAAAGTTGCCAAAGTTACCACATTATACTTGCTATCGCCTTGTTGACGAAGAAGCACCCTAAACTAGGAATCAGCCGTTTGGGGTTATATATTTATTGATTTTGATTTCCTAGCCTTTCATTTATATTTATTTCATCACTCCCCTATTTCATCCTTAAAGTAGTTATGCAATTATACAGTAGAAGATCGATATACTGCAATTCTATTAAACGCAATTCTCCATAAACCGCATTGCCACTGCGGATGTAAAGAAAGAAAATCACAATTAAGAAATTTCTACAATGTGCTTTTTTTTTGGGGGGCTTTCGTAGGGAATTAATTTTGAGATAAATCCCACAATATGTGAAGCTTAAAATAAACAATTATTCTCCGATGCATGCATTATGCATTATCAACATAACAGCTGGCCGGCCGGGTCAAAAAGGAAGAACTGTTTACTTTAAAAAAACAACGAACCTCTCCCCTTTTTTCCTCCTTTATCCAACCTCTCTCTTTCTCCCTCCTCTACCATTGACTTCCCCCCAAACAGACATTCACTTTTTAGTGATATTCCTCTTTATAAATTTAAAACATTGGTTTGTTTTATATTAAATCGAATGCTGTTATTTGGCTTCCTAAATCATATGCTTAGCATCACCCACATTTTTTTTTTTTTTTTTTTTTTATGTGTGTGTGTGGGGGGGAAAGCACATAGTTATTTTAACTTTAAAATATGCAATGTTTCTTTAAGTTTGACAAGAAAAAAAGTTTTAAAATGAATGTTTTTCTAAACAAAGTTGCCCCCCCCCTGCCCGACGATATGCTTATGTCTCAATATTGGCAGTAAAATACATCTAAACAGGCTATGAGAAGTAGGGAGGGTGAGTTTTCTCAATGTAACACTATTTTAAAACTGAATTTTGGAACGGGATTTAATCCATCATTAGTTAAAATGAAAACTGCTGAACTAATGCATTGTGCACAAAATGGAAAGTACTCAGTTTGAAAACCTGCATGAAGACAGCATTTTGAATATTTGGTAATGGATGATAAGTCACAAATTGTTAATCATTTGACCAGTGCTGAAATAATTTCCACTGTTTCAAAACAAGAGGAAAACAATTCTGAAACAGAATTAAATGCTGGAGAGAAAGTTGAAAAACTTTCAGAATCTGAAGAAATTTCCATAAGAGATCAATATTTCAAACTCCTAGAAACACAAGACTGTGTAACCGAAGTAAAATTATTACCTGTTCAAAGGCTGCAAACTTTAATGCTTTTGGTAATTTCAATTTATTTATTTATTCTGTAAATAAATAAATGGACTATATTCCGTATACGGTGCTTTGTTTACATGTCAATGGTTTGTTTACAAATCATTGGCGAACAATCTGACGCGAGAGTGAGCGATGCACCGCCAACTGCCGGTGGTAGTTGTGACTGGCAACCATAAAGAATACGTGTTTCGTCAGGTTTGGGAATTTGAAATTGTTTGCGTTATTGATGGAAGGGAATGAAATGTGTTATGTTAACATAAGAAAAGAATTTGTGTGTGTTTGTTAGAAATATAGTACGTTATAAGCCGGTGGATGTTGGGGACGTTTCTGAGCGGTTATTTACCAAAAAAATAGAGGTAAGTGTTCTTTTTTAACGAATCTTTCGATGTTTAAGGTTTTTAATGTGAATTTTAAATTGATATTTGAAGTGTTTATGTTTTCGTAAGTGCTATTTACGTGCTATTCTAATCATACTGACTTTATAAGAGGTGTACAACTAGGTTGTTTAATCCACCGATGTTTTTTTGAGTTGAAAACGGGCCAGTGTTTGCCCAGTTTACATTAGCTGTACAACTAGGTTCCTTAGTTCACTGTTGTTGTTTTTTTTTTAGTTAAAAACGGTCCACTGGTTGCGTAGTTTACATAGCTGTACAACTAGGTTGCTGAATCCACTGAGGTTTTTTTAGTAAAAAACGGTCCACTGGTTGCATAGTTTACATAGCTGTACAACTAGGTTGCTGAATCCACTGAGGTTTTTTTAGTTAAAAACGGTCCACTGGTTGCATAGTTTACATAGCTGCACAGCTAGGTTGCTGAATCCACTGAGGTTTTTTTAGTTAAAAACGGGCCACTGGTTGCCTAGTTTAGATAGCTGTACAGCTAGGTTGCTGAATCCACTGAGGTTTTTTTTAGTTAAAAACGGACCACTGATTGCCTAGTTTAGATAGCTGTACAACTAGGTTGCTGAATCCACTGAGGTTTTTTTAGTTAAAAACGGTCCACTGATTGCTCATTTTTAGTGGAATATATGTGCAATTTTAATGTGCTGATAGTGGAAAATGGTTGGCGACAGTCGCTGGAGCATGGCGGCCGCCAAGCTCCAGCGACTGTCGCCATGTTTACATGGGGTGGGCACCGGCTTGTATGATTTTACCAAATAAATTGCTTTTTTTTAAGTAGTATTTGTATTTAAAAATTATTTTTAAGCATTACATTTATGTGTTCCAGCTATATTTTAATATGTTTACTAGGGAAGTTTAATGATATAAGTGAATGATCCATATAACGCAAAATTCTGTATAATGCAAAAATTTGCGTTTCGAGGTTTGCGTTATAAAGATCTTCTACTGTACTAAGTTCCACTGAAGAAAAAGTATTAAATATGAAAATAAACTTTAACTACACAGCACTAAATACACTCAAACTAAGAAAACGTTAAAAAATTAAAACTTTTAATGTCTACAAAACAAGATAAGCAATTGCTATTCGTTTTCATATTTTCTGGTGCTTCTTCGCCAAGAAGTCAATAACAGGTATATTCTGGAAACCTTGGCGACTTTAGTTTGTGTTCTGGCAACCATGTGGAAATCCGCCATTTTGTTTCTGTAGTGCACGTTTTTGCCTCTGGCGGGACTCTTATTTGTTTACATTATTAAATTTATTCTACTAAAAAGAGAAGGGAGGGGTTGAGGGGGGGCACAGCCCCCCCTCACATAAAAAGTAATTAAATTTTACTTAACCGAATCTATAAGTACATGTAAGCACTTGTGAGATGTTTTAGTCAATGTTGTTAGTATTGCTTTACCTGAGTTACGTCGTTTCGTTTCTTCGATTTAACGCATGTGCAGCTGTGTTTGTATGGGAGCAGAATCATATATGGTATATTTTAGTTTTGGTTCGAGAATGTTTTGATACGTTGTGTTAACGGAGCGCATGCGCGGCGGTTGGTTTGAATTCCAAAAGCCATTTCTTATGGAAACTCCGAGGGGTTAACGACAAACGTTTTCGGTTCCTTGTACTCGTATTTTTCGGATCCGTTTTTTTGGATAAACTAATTCTTTTCCATTAATTGTGTTTGTGATTTTCACTGTGGATTATATGCTTTTTGAGAGAAGGTAAGCGTGCTTTGCTAAATTGCGTGGTGAATGGTTGTGGCTAAACGAAAAATCTTAGCATTAGATTTTAGAAAATTCATTTTAGATTTAAAAAAATCTCTTTTTCTTGAATGGATTACGAAAGAACGACTGATTGCAGCTAAAAGAAAATTTTAGAGTTCAGAAAATCGGTTTTAGATTTCAGAAAATTGCTTTACCTGAATGGTTTATGATTAGTGTTTTGATTTTTGGTTTATGGTTTAGTGTTTAGATTTTAAAATTTGTTTTAGATTACAGAAAATCTCTTCTAAAATAGTATCCACAAACATAAAAATTAAAAAAAAAAACCACTATGACTTATGAGACGACGAATATGATTATTTAAATAAAATAAAAAATCAGTTGTTCAACAAGTTATGTAAGTACAATAATTTTTGTTGTTTAAAACTTCAATATTTATGCTTTTTAATTTGCTTATTTTGTGTATTTATCACTAGTTTGGGTGCTTTCTCCCGTAGTGTCTTTGGGAGCATCTTGGCTCCCAGAGACAAGACGGGAAAACGCGCCAAATTGGCGATTTTTGGAAAATCGCCAAGAAGCACCATAAACTAGGAATTAACCTATTTTCTTATATATCATGCCAAAACAAGTGCCAAATAGGTATAACATCAAAGCTGTAATCACAAAATTTTACATTAAATATGTGATGTAAAAGAGCAAAACTTACCAAATAAAATTAAAGTTTTGTGATAAAATAATTTCAGAAACTGATAGTATTTATTATAAGCTTCTATAATAATAAAGTAGCAGATTAAATTACATCAATTAAAGAAATATGACATTGGGAACGAATATGAACGAAGTTCTGTCGCTTTAAAATTGTTAAGAAATTGCCAGAAATGCGAATGAATAACGGTAAAAATATATTTACTCCCCACTCTGAGCTTAAAACACATAATGAATTTAGTAAATTGAAAACACAATAGTTGGAGTAACGTGTAACGGTCACTCAGAACCCACTGAAAAAGAATCACTCATAATATTCATTCACGTTCTTTGAAAAGAATCACTTTTTTTTTTTTTAAAGAAAGTCGTAACTGCAAAGATAATCAACATTTTCTACTTTTACATAGTTCTTCCTCAAAAGCGAGGCAAAAACAAAATTTTATTATGGTATTGAAACCAGTTATGAGTAATTTATTTTTTTCTCAGCTTCTAATCAGTTTTTACCATTTCTAGCGACTTTTGTTACAGCAATGTTGGCAACACAGATTGTAATTGACTCATAATGAATGAGTCTCTTTAAATGGTACATTGTTAATAATTTTCGCTAATTAATGTTCAACTGTTTTTATATACATATAATTCAGTTTGAGAGGAAAGTATATTTTATTAGTCTGTTTAATTCACATTAATTGCGGCCCCTGTCAATTATCTATTTTAGAGAGAAAACAGTTATATATTTATTCCCTCATGCCCTATTTCTTGAGTTCATGCTACAAAATCTGACCGAAAGCTTAAAAAATGATATTATTTGTTACTCGACTTTGCTTTGACAAACTTTTCATCCTTGGTAAGTCATGAAATTTCGATATGTTGGCAATTTAATGTGATAATCATCATTGATAATCTGTCCGTGTATAACATAAATAACATTGTCTATTACCAAGTTATTTCTTTTGAATTATATTTGATTCTTCTTTGGGTACTTTTCCCGGCGGTCAGCCAAGACGCAATGCCGGACATACGAAATTATTGATGGTTTGGAACAGCTTTAGTATTAGTCTTTTTTTGCGCGCTTTTGTTTTGGTCGCCAACCTCAGTTTGCCTTGCCGATGCCAATTGTAAACAATATGGCGGATCGGATGGCGCTGGTTTCCGAGATAATTGATCGTCGCCGTTAACTTTGCTATGATTTATTTTAATGGCTTATAAATATTTTTATGAAAAAATAAATTATAAACAGATTACAAGCTTACATGTACATTTAGATTCGGTTTAATAAAATTTAATTACTTTTTATGTGAGGGGGGCTGTGCCCCCCCCTCAAATCCCCCTTTCTCTTTTTAGAATAAATTGAATAATGCAAACAAATAATGGTGCAGCTTTGGTATACATCCTATCTTGATTTTTAGCGATTTTTTTTTTGGCACCAAGGCCGTTTTCGTCGTCGCCAAAAAAAAAAAAAAAAAAGAGAAGGGGCCAAAAATGCCATTTGTGACGGCGCGAAAAATAAAATAATGGCTGTGAAACCACGTTTCCGAAAGCAGAAAAACTCTAAGAATTAGAAGAATTCCACAAAACATTTAGGGTTAAAAAAGTAAAGATGGCCATGAAACAACGTTTCCGAAACCGGAAAAACTATAAGAATTACAAGAATTCTACAAGAAATTTAGGGTTAAGGGGATAATACCGTAAGCGGGGGAGGGCTGAGTTGGCGACTTTTTTTTTTTTTTTTTGTCACCAACGTCTAACCTTGGCGACTTTGCTTTCTCGCCAAACATAACATAAACATACGTAGCTATATAAGGAAAAATAAACCCCAAAGCTACAATAGACTTATCTAAACACCTTATTAAAACATTTGTACACATACTTAAATGAAATTACAGTCAAACCCCGATATAACGCCACTATCCGTTCGAGAAAATTATGGCGCTATAACGAGTGCGGCGGTATATCGAATTATATTAGATTATGCGATGGATAAAAATAAACTTTGATATGGTGTTATTACTATTGTAAAACTCAATATCATAATGCATTTTATTTAATAATAAGTAATATAATTCAATTCTGCTGGAATTAAATTATCAAATTGTACTATGAAATTAAGATGCACTTACTGTTTTATATCGTCAATCCTATATAAAGAAGTTTCCGAGTAGAATAAACACTATCGCTAAAGTGTGAAGATCCAGGGCTCAGGCCTTTCGCGCGGCGACGGATCTAACATTCTGGAGTCTCCAGCAGTTTTTTCCAGATGTATCGTGAATGCGCTTTAGAACCCCTTAAAAAATCATCCGCCCTAAAGACACCTCGTGTTGGTTTGAAATAAACACAACAAACAAACTTGGATAAAATATATATTTTTGCTCATAGCAGACACACACTTACATTAAAACTGAAACTGAATTTATTGGAAATATTTTAAAATGGTAGTTTGAGTTTTCTTTTCAATATTAATTTTTTTAATATCCTTTTCTACAACTAAGAGATTGTTTTGCACTTTTCTATCTGTCGCATTTTTTTCTAAAAAATTCGCATTTTCCCAATGCAATATTTCACTTCCTCCGATGTAACGTGGTGTTTCATCTTCTTCAGATTCACTGTCAGATGAATCTAAATTTTGATTTTGATTGGTAGCTGATTTAACAATTTCATCGATTGTCAGATCTTCAAATGTTGAAACACTTTTGTCTATATTAATATACTTAGTTGCCGACAAAGGATGCTCAAGGTCTGTCAATTTGTGTATTTCATTTTGTAGTTCTTGGAGTGCTGTAATATTTTGCTTTGGAGTAAACCCTTCAGATTGAATTAATCCAGTAAGTTTCTAGCAGTTAACAATAGTTTCTGGTGAAATTTCATCCCAGGCTTTTTTTTTTTTATCATGCGAATAGCATCGTGTAAAAGGATTGGAGAAAAATCATCTTTGCTGATTTTTTCAATAATACGGCGGACGTGATACTTTCGATAATGAGCTTTGAATGAGTTTATTATGCCCGCATCCAAAGGCTGTAAAACTCCAGTACAATCAGGAGGTAAAAATTCAATGCGGATATTGCTCATTGGGTATGTTTTGTGACAAGGGGAATTATTCAAAATCATTAAGACATGGTGTTTCTTTCTTCGCATTTCTGAGTTGAAATTCGCTAGCCATTTTTGAAATAATGCTGCAGTCGTCCAAGCTTTCTTGTTGTTCTCATAATCAACATAAAGGGCAGGATTAAAAATTTTAAAACATCTGGGCTTAGCTGATTTTCCAATCACTGTCAGAGTTCTTTTATCAGATCCATCTGCATTTGTGCAGAACACCAGCGACACACGATCTTTAGCTTTTTTGCAGCCTTTAACAGGCCCACTAGAAATTGTTTAATCTGGCTGCAGGCGGTAAAAAAAAATCCACTTTCATCCATGTTGTAAACGTCCTTAGCTTTATATTCTAAAATCAGCGCACTCAATTTCTTACGACCATTTATCACATCTTCATCAACTCCTGCAGTCTCACCACTTCGTATATACTGCGAGAATCCTCGTCGCTTTTTAAATCTGTTCAACCAGCCGCTACTACACTCGAAATCTGTGATGTCCATTTGCTGGCCAAGGACTTTTGCTTTCTCTCTAATAATGTCCTCAGTTATAGTCGAATTTTTACCACTCATTTGTAGTATCCATCCATGTGCAAAGGGCATCTTCTAAATCTTTGTGTTTTCAGTTTTTTCACATTTGACTGCAGATCGTTGGTGTTAATCCATTTCTCGGGATTTTTCAAAATGTCTCCTATGCAGCGCCTGCTAACAGGCTTTCTCCACAATGTAGAAAAATGATTTACGATGCAGTCACATTTCTCTCTTTATATTCGCAAATTTCCCGCTTTTCCGAAACTGTCATGTTAATACAGCTCTTTTTGCCATCATGAATTAAGACTCTGGTTATTTTGCAGATTTAGCTGCTAAATTCTTCGATCATTCAACGACTAATCTAACCTTTGAATTCTTAGAAGATATTATTCGCATTTTGCCAGCAGTGGTGATTTAACACTTGAAATTATGAGACATCATTAAGAAACCAAAAGTTCTTTAATTAAAATAAACACCCTAGTAATTAAAATAGTCTAGTATTTCCTTTTGTGTAGCTTTATCGTCTAAAGCAGGTTCAGTTTTATCAATAAATTTCCAAACTCCCCTTTCCATTAACAAAACCTTCATGTCATCTTTCCAGGTGTTCCAGTTCGATGCATTAAGCATCTCTATTTGGTTGTGACTTTCGTGAATATGCGAGCACATTATTACCACTTTACAACACTAATTTACAAGAAGTATAATAAACACATGCATATGATGAAAATTTAAATATAACTTACAACACGGGAGAGTCCTACTTCATACTGATGAAACCGAAACATTACTGCAAGGAAAAGTTCCATAGTCTGTTAAAAGGCTCCTTTAAAGCTTGGCTGAAACGCCGATATGCTCGGCCCCCGTCGAAGCAACTCAATAAAAGTCCATTTCCACGCAAGGAATAACACGCCAGCTTGAAAACTAAACACTAAAACGGGGATTCGAAAGCTTGACTGGTGACGGAACTCTTGAAGGCACAAGATGATGATACTTGTAGAATACGACAACAATGATGATGACAAAAAAAAACACTAGAGCCGGAACACTTGCTTCATAACGCCGCTACACTTCTCGGTGAAGACACCTCGGTAATGCCGAATGACGGAAAACACCGGCCGGGTCTTGAGTTGAAAATGACAATGTGCACGTATGCTGTCATTATTAAAAGTCAGCAATGAGCAGTTTTACAATGGGATTGCTCGGCCCATAACCAAAATCTTAGAAGATATTATTCGCATTTTGCCAGCAGTGGTGATTTAACACTTGAAATTATGAGACATCATTAAGAAACCAAAAGTTCTTTAATTAAAATAAATATTATAAAGTTCAAATACATTCACGCTCGCTGAGCGTCTTACAGAACTAGCATACACAGAATATACAGAGGCTAGAATCGAATAGCATGCCATAGAAATGATATAACTCGCAGGCAAAAGGAACCACATTATATACGTACAATTCACATGTGCAACAGTTAATTTGCATAAAACAAGGTTCTGACCGGCCAATCAGAAACAAAATGTCTCCGTTACTATGGAGATATGCTGCGGTGATCACGGCTCATGAGAAAAACCGAAAGAAGAACCGCAGGAGAAAACGTGACGTCACGCGGCGAGTGAAGTTTCCGACGAAGTTCGGCGAACGCCGGAGAGGGGAAACAAACGCGCGGGAGGCTAGCATGAATGACAGATTTTGCATTTCACCTCGTTTCCCTGGAAGGCGGCGAAAACGAGAAGGGGGGGGGTGGAGAAGTTTCTTCGAATATTGTTCATACTCGTTCTCCGTTTTCAAAAGAGAATGAATAGGAATTCGTTACTACTGCATACTATTTGAGTTTGAAAGCATATAGACGTAGGAAGGCAAGGGACTCTTTGGAAATCTAACAAAAAGTTTAAAAAGAAAGATGTGCAAAAAACATATCCAGTACTTTCTAGAAAATTTGTTACATTAAGTTTTATTCTGGCGGTATATCGAGTTGGTGCTTTAACGGATCCATTACATTGAAATTCCTATTTGACAGATTTGTTCATAGACATAATTGGCGGTTAAGCGGAATTGGCGCTATTTCGAGATGGCACTAAATCGAGGTTTGACTGTACAAACAAAATGAACAAGAACAAAGCACTACCTCTGGGCTATGGATACGTTAAAAAATAAATACTATAAAATGTACAAAAAAGGCAAAATACTAAAATATGTTTCTGCAGAAAAATAAACAACAAAATTTCCCTTAAATGTTAAAACCACAGTTTAAAATTAATAGAAAAACACTCAAATAAACCGACTACCTCCCCCCCCCCCCCCCCCCCTCCTGAGATTCATTCAATTTTAATATCTTCAAAACACACAAAATTTACATTACTAAAAACAGAATAAAATCAAAACTCACCACAAACAACCCCAAAATCCTAAAACATTAATTCATATTAAACCGAAGTATAGTTCCTGTTTTCTGAAAATCCGTGTAAGTAAACCCATATATCGAATAAAATTATCCATCTTTCTTAAAACACTGAAAATCTCCATTTTTCATCACAAATCATTACTCAGCAATTCACATAAAATTAAAATGACACAGCCTACGATAACTTTTTTATAAATATGCTACAACAGAAAACAATAATATTAAATCTCAACCGTAAACCACAGTAAATCATACAATGAATATTTAAATAAAATAAAACACATACCTCAAATCTTCTATTTATTTCCTTACTTAATGGCCTCGGTGCATTAAAAAGCTCCCAAATAAGCAGAATTTAAGCCTACCATGGATACGTTTAATATTCTGCCTAACAAACACTTTCAAATTTTCATATACAACACATACATAATTCACACACATCTTAACATAAAGCAAACACATTACAGTTTAACACAACTTATCCTCGTTTAATATTTAAAAAAAAAAAAAAAATTGAAATTTCATTTCTTAAACACCATATTAAATAACTGCGCACTTTTCCAACTACAAATCAAAACAAACAAGCATGTTCAACAGTTCATTTCAGTTTCTGTTACAGATAAATTCTTTCAACCAATCACATAATTCCTTCAAACTTAACTGTAACCAATCACAGAATTTCTCATAACATCATGAAACAAAAGCACAACTCAACTCCTTATAAGGGTTACTTGAAAACATCATGCCATCATAAACATGTTTACCCATCTTCACAATTTGGCGACTTGCCCCCGGTAACGGTATTATTCCCAGGGTTAAGAATATAAACAACAATAAATTCAAGAAAATTTAAGATTTGATGAACATAGAATTTGCATTTTCGAACAAGAATTTAGGGCCATAAAAATGAGTTTCCTAAAGCGCAAAAACTATTAAAAACAGAAGAATTCTACAAATAATTTTGGCTTAGGAATCTAAAACGAATAAATTCAAGGAAATTTAAGAATTGATGGACACAGAAATCGCGTTTCCTAACAAGGATTAAGGGTTAAAATTCTGAAAAACGTAAATATCACAAATAATGGGATTTTTATGTGCCCCCCCTCAACCCCCCATTTATTTTTGATGAAAAAAGTAGACGAAAAACTGGAAAAACAAGAAAACGAGTCGATTGTTTTAAGGAAAAAGCCAAAAAATTGTGAAGCCATTCGCTTGTACAAATAGTGCACAGTTACCGGAGTGAAGCACGAGAAGCCTGCTTCACGTGTCACCCCATTCGATGTAACACAGAACAATATTATACATTATCAAAAATATCTCCCAAAGGATGTCTCCCACAAAAGATCCAAAAATTTCTCCTGGTCCATAGCAAATAGCTCATAACAAAAATTATGTTAGCTACCACTTTCTTCCCATACGTGATTTTTTTCCCCAACAACTTTAACGTTAAATTTTGTTCAAAAATGCCCTACGCAGGGGTAATTACAAGATGCAAACTTAGCCGCCATCTTAAAATAGTTAAAAAATCATACAGTCAACTCTCTTTATAACGAAACACGATATAACGAAGCTCACGTTATAACGAAGAAGGATTTCTTATTTAGTTGGTCTAATGTTAAAATATAGGAGTTTTAAAACCTTATAGCGAAATCATTATAACGAATTTTACTTTATAGCGAAATAAAATTAGTTTGAAATGGGGTTTGGACGATCTTTATAACGGAGTCGCTTTATTTTTTATGGTATTTATCTTAATATTTTTGGCAATATTTTAGCAGATAGATTGTTCGACTAGAAAATATAGAGCTTTTGTACTTGCCCCGAATACCACCGCAAAATTACAACCCTTAGATCAAGGAATTATCAGATCATTGAAGGCTAAATATAGACGGCTTCTGCAGAAGGTCATTTTGAATGTTGATGCTGGAAAAGAAACTAAGATCAATGTGTTAGACGCAATAAATCTCATCAACTGGGCATGGCAGGACGTTTCGGCTTCCACCATAAAAAACTGTTTCCTAGCCTCAAAATGTATTACGGTTCCGCACGATACTCTGCCACAGGAAGAAATCCTTTCATCTGATGGAGAAAGAGTTGATCTAACACCCTTGTTTGATAAATTGCCCGAAATCAGCATAGATGAGTATTTAAATATAGATGATGGTGTAGAATCAAATCAAGATTTTTCGATTTTCGACATTTCATATTCGAAGACAGAAAAAGAAGATTCTCCCAGTGAGGATGAGTCCGAAAATGAAAATAGTAGATGTGCTATTTCTTCTGTTCAGGCTGTTGAATATATTGAAAAAGTCGGACATTACATGCAAAGCAAAGGACTTCACAGTAAGGATATCGATATGTATTTCAATGCCATAAATAAAATGATAACTAAGGATGCTTTAAAGAAAAGGAAACAAACAACCATAACTGATTATTTCTCGGCTCATTAAGGTAATTATGAATGTTTGAATAAGTATCATTTGTAAAGTACAGCATGAGGTAGTAATAAATCATGTAAGTTTTCTACTTATTTTATAAAAATTGAAACAAACAAATAAAATTTGGTGTTTAATTTTTTAAGTTACAGATGTGTTAATTATTACTAAGTTTAACGACTTAATTGCACTAATATTTGTATCTAAAATTTTTACTTCACATCTTAAGCATCTAGCTTATTAATGTGCTTGTAACGTTATAACGAAATCTGTAATGGAACACCAAATATTTCGTTATAACGTTTTAACGAAATTTCTTTATTACGAAGTTTTTTCTGGGTCCTTTGAATTCCGTTATAAAGAGAGTTGACTGTAAAATCCAAAAAAAATGTACAGTACCTTTTTGCATACTAATCCCAGCACGGCAACAACAAAAATGGGAACACAGACCTTCCGGCTCGCTGATTGGCTGACCGAAAGGGTTGCCTTAAATACCTTCCATGCAATATCGACAAACCGAGTCAATTGGGTTGCCACAAAAAGCCAGTTATCGCCACCATTGGTGACAAAAAAATGTAGGCTGTATACTAAAGCTTAGCCCAAATAATATTCTAAAGGCAATACCTCACAAAAATATAAAAGACATTAAAAAATTAAAACATATTTTAGTATTCTGACAAAAGATTGAGTAAGCAAAAGTAAAGAACTAGTTTAAATTCTAACAAACATAAACAAACAATGCTTATCTCATACCTTGATTAAAATCGCTAAATTATTGCAATATTGAAATAATAAAATCAAAATATCAAATATTATATTAATAACGAAATTATTTGTTGCTTCTACACTTGACAAATAAACAAAGGAAATCATAACAAATATAAACAAACAATGCCTGCCTCATACCTTGCAATAATCACTAAATTTTGCAATATTGAAATAATAAAATCAAAATATCTAATATTTCATGGTATAAAATATTGATAATCTAGTACTAGTTGCTTCTATCCTTAACAAATAGACAAAGGAAAATGAAATTATTAACCTAAAAAGCACTATCAAAAGAATGTTGATTCATACTAAACTATAAATAAACTGTCAGTATAAAACTAAACATCCATTTTAAATTTAAAAAATAATTAAATAATGCATTTTAATTTAAAATAAAGCCATTAAAATAAAATCAAAGTACATCGTCATCAGCGAGATAAAGCAGACTTTAGAATTACTACTATGTCTTAACTTCCAATCGTCAAACGGCTGGGTTACCACAAAGGCTTCCTTTATCGTGCCAAGAAAAAGTCGCCAAAAAGGACTCATACTAAAGCTGTACCGATGGTTTGGAATACGATAGGCAACAGTTTGCTAGCACATTTGACTAAAAAATAGTTTTGGCAGTAATGACTGCCGGGATGATACGTAAGCACCCTTCTTTCTTTTAAAATTGCTTAACGTTTAGCATTTATTGATTGATGTATAGTTTGACTGAGAAAGAGAATTAATAAATTTACAGAAATGAACATTATTCTCCCAGAAATCCATTGTTCAGACAACATTCGACCTGCATTACTTTTTCTTTTCAAAAACAAGCTTTTATCAACATCTACAATTACATTTTTACCTGCCAAATTTTTTTTTTTCTCTTGACTGTGTAAACTGTGAATGTACATTAGGGTGTATCGAAAAAACCTTTTTTTTTATAAAATCGTTGTCCTTAGTGCTATTTTTTGGCGAAATTGGCTCAATAAGAAGTGTACCAAATTTCAACTCGATCGGTTAATATCTTCAGGTGCCGCTTTTGACTTAAAAGTTTAACTGGAAATCATCGTTTGCTCTGGTTGGACTTCCAACCCCAATTCCGATGCTAGCAAAATGAGTTCTGCTTTCCTCCCTCTCATTAAGAAAGCCATATTTAACCAATTTTGAAATAGAAAATTTTCCTCACTAAAATGTTAATCAATGCACAAAAGTACGTCCCTTATATAGATAACATAACTTCTTAATACCCAGACAATGGAAAAAATACACTGATCATTTGAAATAATAAAAATAACATGCTGTTCATGCAACAAAATAAAATAACATTAAATGAATATTCAGCATTCTATAAATACATATTTCATATTTACTTATCATTTCACCCACAACCCAGTGCTGTGAAATTAACACTACGCTTTTCCTTAAAATAGATAAAAAGTATTCAGCATTCTCTATAATATTTACTCTAATTTTAATCAACATTCAGCTGGTATTTATTTCTAATAAATGTGCTCCAACATTTACTTAAAATTATAAACATGTTATTTATCATGTCACTTAACCCTGTATCAAACAATCAAGGAAAAGTCACTCACCTTGTCTGTTGATTTATTCAGTATCAAACTTTAGGAGTTGTCAGGTACCTCTCTAGAGTAGCAAACACGCACATATAGTGTTGACTCTAGAAAAAAAGGGCCGCCGGGGGGGAAATTTTCAAAAGGGGCACCCTGTTCTCAAAAAGGGCACTTTGGGGTTCCACGAGAATGTACAGGTAGATAACATATAGAAACTGGTTTGAAACAATCTGATCCCCGAAACTTTAACATGTAGAGTTGTAATATGTGTTCTGACTTACAATGCATAGTAAGATTTTTTCCAATTTGTCTTAGTCCCCCCCCCCCCTTCTTTTGGAGAAAATATCCAGTAGAAGTAAGTGTAAGCGAAATAGGAAAAATAATTTGTTGACAATATTTTGGTCTAAACATGACATAAATATGTGAATTAAATCTACATAACTATAGTTCGCTCGCACCTATCCTGATAGCACTGGGAAGCCTACAGCGGCCGTTTTACAACTTTGCTAAGTTGTATCACTCCGAGAATTCTCTCTTTTCCTTTCTTGGTGTACCACAGCTGGCTGTTAT
>JAWZYV010019177.1:0-26092 GCA_038373885.1 Cheiracanthium punctorium
ATAAAAATATATGAACGATGATTAAAAAGGACAGGGAATAGTACCCGCAATACACCCCTTAGAAAAAGGCTACTTAATTTTCATTATACTTTCATAATATATTTTAACAGATTTTTGGACTTCGCCCAGGACGAAGCGACTGCCCTCCCCTTGGATCCGCGCCTGGTATTCGAGTGTAATTTTATTTTAATTAATAGTTAAGAACTTTTTAAAAAATAATTTTTTGGGTAAATTTTTAAACCACCTGTTCATTTAAAAAAATGAATTTATCAACCAATAGAAAAAGAAAAAAAGGGACGACTGCAGACTGGTATCCCGACAGCCATATTTTATTTTTCATTAATTTGCATTTGGTTTAAAACTAACCTTAGTTAACTTTTTACTATAATTCTTAATCAAATCAGAATTATGTTTTTAAGTTAATTAATAATGAATATAACGGTTCTATTCTTTAAATGTATTGTAATTTACTAACTTGCATTCAGTTTAATGTAATCGCAATTGAACTTCAGTGAAAATTATTAATTAAAAATTAATTTCTTAATTAACCTTACGATAATCTAATTACTTGTTCTATTGTTTTAATGCAATGTAATGTATTAATTTTATTTAATGGAATTGTATCTGTCAGTTAACAACTAAAATAATGATTAATCTATGTTTTTAATTAAATTACTTAATATAATTATTGGTTCTTTATTTTAATGTAATAAGTCAAACGATGAAATAAGGGGAAAAAACCGTAATATTGCTTCTGGAATATTTCAAGTTGTACTAAGTTATTTTAGATATTCACTTTATGGAAATAAATTTCTTACATTTTTCAACATATTTTCTTTTTAGGGGGGCGATTTCCCCCCCCCCTTAAAGAAAATGTTAGAAATCAAAACTAACATTTTTCAAAATTAACATTGGCGAAAAACACTAAAGTCAAACGGACCGGGTTATGTCTATGGGAAAAAAATAAGAATTCCTAAAAAAATTTCTAAGTCCCCCAAACTGCGCGTGTCTCATTAATATATCGCTAATTATTTATTATTTTAACATGAATTAGTCTAATTCATTACGGGGGACACAAGGTTGGGCTGAATCCTAGTTTAGGGTGCTTCTTCGCCAACGAGGCGATAACAGGTATAATGTGGTAACCTTGGCGACTTTATTTTGCGTTCTGGCAACCATGTCGAAATCTGCCATTTTGTTTCTGTATCGCGCGTTTTTGACTGACGGGACTCTTATTGTTTACATTATTAAATTTACTCTACTAAAAAGATAAGGGGGGGGGTTTAAAGGGGGACCAGCCCCCCTCACACAAAAAGTAATTAAATTTTACTAAACCGATTCTATATGTACATGTAAGCACTTGTGAGACGTTTTAGCCGATGTCGTTAGTAATGCTTTACATGAGTTAAGTCGTTTCTTTGATTTACGCATGCGCAGCTGTGTTTGTATGGGAGCAGAATGATATGTGGTATAATTTAGTTTTGGTTCGAGAAGGATTTGATGGGCTTGTGTTAACGGAGCGCATGCGCGGCGGTTGGTTTGAATTATTCTATTGGTTTCTAAAAGCCATTTCTTATGGAAACTCAGAGGGGTTAACGACAAATGTTTTCGGATCCGTTTTTTTGGATAAACTAATTAACTCCGTTAATTGTGTTTGTGGATTTAATCCTCCGTTTATCACTGCGGATTAGATTTCGAGAGAAGGTAAGCGTATTTTTCTAAATTGCGTGGTGTGTGGTTGTGGCTAAACGAAAAATTTTAGCATTAGATTTTAGAAAATTCATTTTAGATTTCAAAAAAATCTCTTTTTCTTGAGAGGATTACGAAAGAACGACTGATTGCAGCTAAAAGAAAATTTTAGAGTTCAGACAATCTGTTTTAGATTTCAGAAAATTGCTTTACCTGAATGGTTTATGATTAGTGTTTTGATTTTAGGTTTATGGTTTAGTGTTTAGATTTTAGAAAATTCGTTTTAGATTACAGAAAATCCCTTCTAAAATAGTATCCACAAAAATTAAAAACTAAGATTTGTGAGACGACGAATATGATTATTTAAATAAAATAAAAAATCAGTTGTTCAACAAGTTATGTAGGTACAATAATTTTTGTTGTTTACAACTTTAATATTTATGTTTTTCAATTTGATTATTTTGTGTATTTATCGCTAATTTGGGTGCGTTCTCCCGTAGTGTCTTTGGGAGCATCTTGGCTCCCAGAGATAAGATGGGAAAACGCGCCAAATTGGCGATTTTTGGAAAATCGCCAAGAAGCACCCTAAACTAGGAATTAACCCAAGGTTGTACCAAGTTATTTTAGATATCCACTTTCCAGTATTACTGAATTAATAATTGATGAATATTAATCAATCGGCATAATCAACGTATTAATAATTGATGAATAGTAATCAATCGGCATAACCAAACGAATTGTTTTATACGTCGCTAATTAACAACTAAAATAATGATGAATCTATGTTTTTAATTTAATTAAGTAATATAATTATTGGTTCTTTGTTTTAATGTAATAAGTCAAACGATAATTATAATTTTTAGAAACACACACAAAGACTGCAGGAAAAACGTCAATATAACATATTTATTTACACAGAAACGTATACATGCACGCCAAGTAATTACATATTATTTTATCATTGGCTGCACGCATAATGCGCATGTTCAAACAGATAGCCAGGTACGCTTCCTCCTAGGCACACAGTTGTAACGTTGTAACTTAATATACCGTCCCTTTTCTGCAGCTTCTGAAGAAATTTTTCTAAGTTCTCGAGATCGGCAGTGCGCATGCGCTGGAGAATTTACTTTTGCTCCGCTATGGGCTCGTCAGTATGTTACGATCGGTTCCAGATTACCCTATAAGTTGCATGAATATTTCGGTCATACACTGTACACCGGATTTAAATACTTTATCCAGAAAACCCAGTCTATTATTTACATTTACGAAATAAATATGTAGATTACAAACAAGTACAAATCATTTATAAAAACATCTACATATTTAGACAGAATTAAGTATCAGAACTTCATTTTAATTAGAATATGTAATTGTAAACAAGAGTATAAAATGAAATTTACACTGATTTTAGCATGTTTAACGAAGTAAATAATACATTTTAGAAAAATAATGTGTGCAGATATTATTAGTGATGAAAACTTACTTGTTTTCTAGATCGTTTATAAAATATTTATTCAAAACGCAAAGCTTTATTGTCCAAATACTGTTTACAGAGCTTACACAACGTTAAAAACAACACTCGGCGCCATATTTAAGTCCGGCGTAAACTGATTTAAGCTAGCTCCCGAGCTGGCTTAAATCTACGACCCGCTCGCGCTCGTCTTTGGACTTAAATGTTACATCTGAATACGACTTACGCCAGTGTCTTAAAGTTACGCCCGATTTCGGGCGTAAGTGTTACAACTGAATCTGCCCGTATGATTATTTTATGGAAGTTACCAGTTTCATGATTGTTGTATTTAGCACTTTCTAACAGCTATCTAGGCCGTATCTACGCTGCCGGCCGGCCGGAGACGGAGTACTTCGGGCTCTGCTGCCGGCTTGTGCAGAAGTCGTAATTTGGTTTACTGCACAGATATGGGCGTGATTTCAAAAGATGTAAATAAGCCGGCCGTACGCTTCGTGATTGGCTCATTCGGAACCGTCTTATTTGCCTGGTCTGTCAAAATAGAAAATGAATCGCGGGGTGTATTTAAGGTTTCACGCCAACAGGAAGTTCTTATATGCACTCTTTGTGTTTACGTTTCCCTATTCGGACAGTGCGATTTACCAAATTTTTAATTAAAGATGTGGAGAGAAAGAAATGATTTTGTTTTGATTATAAAAGTTATTTATGCTGTTGTAATTTTATTCACTGTTTAAAATATTATATTTTAAAAGAATTAAAAATTACTTAAACTGCAAGTGTATTAACCAAATTGTTGCATTGATCATCTTATTTATTTTTAATTATTATTATCTATTTTTAATATGTATCGTTCAAATACTAAACATTTATTACCCGTTACCTTGCCAACTTTTTATTAAGTAAAATCCTGTTTTTAACGAAAATATATATATCGATATTTCATTATGTCAACGTGTAAACGTCATAATTAATTATGTTAGCTGAAAAATCTTAAGTTTTGATATGAATTGTGCAGTGGATATAACAGACATACTGTTTGGCTTACTTTTTGAATACTCTTATTGAACTTTTAACTAGCGGTCAAAATTGTCTTTTCATTTAGTCAATCTTTCCCTTCATTTATACTTAGTATGTGTTAGCATAATTGTTATTTTTTTAATATAATCAATTTTAATTATGCATTTAGTTATGCCAAATGTAAATATACTGCATAAGTTTATATATTGTTCTCTTTCTTTTATGGATTAGTTTTTGACAGTTTAAACCAGTTTTAGATGCTTGTCATGTCAAAAACACAGCCCAAGCTTGTTGCATATGTGTTTCAGGATTAGAAATTAAGATATTAAAGTGAGGTGCCAATGGCACCCAACTATTTTATCTTAGTTGCCAAAATGATCTACTTGGGCGTAATTTTAAAATTATGTAGTGTAGTCATTCAAATATCAAATCATAATAGCCAAGTACGAATACTAATTAAAGTTTGTTTACTAAATATATACATCTGAAAGTAGGAAAGTAAATATGTAGAATGTTAAATGCTGCTAACGAATTAATAATAATAAAATTACTGCAATATTTTTTAAAAAAAATTGGAGCTGCAAAATACTGTTCTTTTATAAAATTCTGCATCATATGCAGGCTCTCTGTGCAATCCATACGTGCAAGGTCATGTGGCATGCGCCATCGCCAAGCTAAAAATGAACTGAGCTCTAGCCTTAAAGGGGGGAAAAAAAGGAAACAAGCAAACAAAAAAAAACAAATGTAACATTTCATTATATTTATGGCAAAAACAGAGCCTGACTATCACAATGGTAAGCGAGGCACTAGCCTGGGGTCTCAAAATCAGATAAATTACCCTATATAAATGAGATTTCTGATAATAATGACTTATTCCATGTAATTCTGACTAGGTAATATGGTTTGAAGGGTGATTGGTGATAAACCTTTCGTAAAATTCCGAATGTGTCAAGTATGTTATAGCGATTGCCGTTGATCAGTATGCTTTGCTAAGAATTTCTTTTTTTTTTAAAGTTAGGCGTAAAAAATGATGACCAGGTATTATTTCATGGTCGTCAAACTTAAATTTCTGGGTGAAAAATACGACTAACGACCGCTTATTTCTAACCCTGATATGTGTTTATTTGTATATTAAGCGTGTTCATTAGGGGGAGGGTCATTCCATTTTAATGTCAACCTTCAGACCAAATTTAGTGTAATTTGCTGTCAACCCTATTTTTTCATGTATCTCGTTTTTTCCTTGATCCTATCATAGTAGAATCCATAGATAGGACCGTCACGAATGTGTTAGATGCCTTTGTGCAAACACTGATTTAGTGCCCCTATATAAAAAAAAAATTCACCTTCAAAACAAAACTATCATTTTACTATTCCATGTACTTATTGTTGGAAAATATCATAATAAAATCGAGTCTCAGGAGGTTACCCCCTATAAATATTCAGTTTTTGAAACAAAATTATGATTTTACAACACCATATTAGTATTCAGAAGAGAATATACAGCATTGCTCTGGACTGTAGTGTTGCCCGATGGATACCCGGCACTGCCGAAAACTCACCCATGTGCTTGTAAAGTCAATAGAACCAAAAACACTGAGGTAGGTATCTAACAGTTACCATGGTTGCAGAGATCAGATTTGCTTCCATCTAGACTAGTCTTTTGCAGAGTTCTAGTGATATGGAATTCATTAAGTTCAAGCACAGACTTGGGAGGTATCCTTCAAGGAGTTACCTGTTCCTTACACCCTCCCTCCCCCAGAAAAAAAAGGATGAAAGAAGGGGGAGGGGAGAATAAAGTGTATTTTTTTTCAACAATAATTATAGAACACTGCCATAATGTTTAACGAGTGAACAAGGTGGCGACAGATCATGGAAAAATCATGGAAGCATCAGGGAATTTCGTAAAAATATCCAAAAATCAGGGAACTTTCGTTTTGACCTAGTTGACAAGATCATTTTTAGTTGTGGATCAGCATCTAACTCACAAGTCATAGTGTCGTTCTGGATCATACAATACTCAAGTGATGCAGACACATTATGAATCCAAGACTCAATTGGTGTAGGCAGTATATGAGTCCAAACCGCAGGTATTCGGACTTGTACTAAGATACGGACAAAGGCGGATCCAGGGGGAGGGCGCAGGGGGCGCGCGCCCCCTCCGAGAAAAAATATTTACACTAGATAAATGGGGCTTTCCCTAATACTGAGTGTTCTTTACACTAGATAAAATGAGTATTCACGATTTGCGCCCCCTCCGAAAAAAGTTTCTGGATCCGCCCTTGGATACGGATCATATGAGAAACCAGACATAGGCCTAACTTACTAAGGGCAAGAGGAAGCAATTGCCCCCTTAAAATTCAAGAAAATTCATATATAACCCATTTGAAAATGGTATTTTCTACAATAGGAAACATTTGCCCCCCCCCCCCTCCTCCCCATGTTAAATGCCAGCTTAGACATGTGAATCAATCAGATATATGAATGTGAATATGAAACACTCTTTCTGGGTCAAAACTTCTGCATCTGGGCAATCCAGTAACAAATTATATTGAAAAGTAATGATTCGTTACCCCTAGTGGTCAATTGCAATTGCCCTTTACACCAAGAGGGTGGAATTTTGTAGTCATTGTGACCTCTGTCCCCTTATTCCACTCTGGAGTTTTCTACAGTCACAGTAATTTTGATCATTGTCAGGTATACGACGATCAGCGAATTTTGTTTCTTAATTTCTGTAGCCACCCTGGTGAATGCACTGTACAATAGGGTGGATCGAAAAAATTTTTTTTTTATTTTAATGACGGCTGACATGGCAAAAGTTGCCAAATGGTCAGGTGAGAATTTTAAAAAAAAATTTTTTTTTTTTAAACATCCCCTTCAGGTGCCCCACCCCCCCCCAAAAAAATCAATTTTTTGAAAAAAATACATATATATGTAATGGTTTGGATGTCATAACTTTTCGAATGGCCAAAAATTTCTTTTTCCACAACAAATATTTCTGAGCATTTCCTTTGGGTGCTCCAAACCTAAAAATTTGAATAGAAAACAAAAAAATCGGCTGTTTCCCTAGCCAGCCTCGACACGAAACAAGAATTAGCTTCCGTCCGTGCTTCTGATATGACATCACTATATTTTCCCCGCCAAAAGAATGAGACGTCTTGCTGATACGCAGATGATTCCATGTAGCATATGTTAAAAGACAGCTTTTGTTGAGACTGATTATGAATGTTTGAAATTAAAAATTACTCTGAGTATTTCATCAACCACATTCTGGCAAGTATGTGGCTCGACACTACATTGCTTGTTTATAATCTGAAGTAAGTTATTTCATAATTTTCTCCAGTATATACTGTGATATATTGTTTTTCTTTCATTTTACTTCTAGTGTTCTTCTGTTAGCTATGTTTCTTTTTTTTTACTTCCTTACATTTATTTCAACTATTTATTTTATTTTATTTTACTTTTTTGTTAGAGATATAAAGACAGAATGAGTTCAGGCAAAATTCCCACAAGGAAATCTTATATTTGCCCTTTGTTTGGCAACCCCACCGAGATGTCTCTAATAAAACTTCCTACAAATGCAGATATAATTCGAAAGTTTTTGCTTGTCAGAAACCAGACAAAAAGCCTTATGAAAAACAAAGACCCACCTGCTCCTTTGATATCAAAAAAAGTCGCGGAGTCGTTGGAAATTATATGGAACAAGTCTTCTATTCCAATAATTTCAAACAAAGGAATCGTTGAAAAGATAACAAAACTCAACAACGAATACAGGAAGATTTAGAAACCATACAATGGTAGAAAAGAATCAGAGGGCTACATAAAGAAACTGGACGATCTGAAGGGCAAGTGGGAGCGAACCCTCTTTGACATTGCTTGCTGCAAATGCGACGATTTTGCATCATGTTGCTGTTCAAAAGAAAGAAAGGTTCCTGTAGATGAAAGAACATTTTTGAACGATCAGCGAAGTAAGAGAACTATGATAATCGGGCCAGTTGATAAAAAAACTACAAAACAGCTTCAAAAAAGACAAGAAAGAAAAATAAAACGAGCTAAAAACTCGAAAACTGATTCTTATCCTTCTAGCTTCAAAGAAATTAGTGATTGTAAAGAGTTTGAAAGCAGTTATTCTTCGGAAAACGAAGAGAAAGAGGATGATACAAATAAAGAGGAAGAAAAAGAAGTCAGCAGAAAATCAAATTCATTTAGACCCTCCTACAGCTTGCAACACAACTTCGATCTGCAACCCTCTTGCTCTTCTGCTTCTGGTGATTGTTCAAATGTTCAAAAAATAAAACTTTCCACTTTTTCCAGAGAATGTGATCGTCGTGGAATCTCAGCTGCATCTCTTTCTTCCGCTCTTCTGCAGGATCTTGGCCTAGTCAGCGAAACGGATACTACTAAAGTTATTGATCGAAATAAAGTTCGCAGAGAGCGTGAAAGACACAGAAAAGAATTACAACAAGGTAATTTATCTTCGGAAGTGCAAGGCCTCTATTTCGATGGGCGAAAAGATAAAACTAGAACACAAGTTAAAAAGGGTAATAAGTATTACGGCTGTATTGCCAAAGAAGAACACATTTCTTTAATACAAGAACCAAGCTCCATTTACCTTGGGCATCTAACTGTTTCGTCTGTATCTGCAATTAACATTAAGAATGGAATATTAACCTTCTTTAACGACAAAGGTATATCAACCGATTCCCTTATAGCAATTATAGAAGCTGAACTAAATCGTCCACTTCAGTGGTTCATTTGCATGCTGCATCTAAACGAACTTCCTCTACGACATCTTCTGGTTCAGCTTGATGGCGTAACTCATGGCCCCAAAGCATTTTCTGGTGCAATTGGGAAGTTATTGCAAACTTGCCATACACTTCCTTTAACGAAATTTTGTAAGATCGAGGGAAATCTGTTTCCAGATGTCGATCGGAATATTTTGAGTACAGACCAACGATATTTGTTGGACATGTTAAAAGCGGTGTCTTCGGGAGAATGCAGTCAAGATTTAGTTGCTATTCGACCAGGGCCGGTAGTGCATTCCAGGTGGTTGACTAGCGCAAATCGAATTCTTCGTCTTTATGTGACAACAGAAGAGCCTTCAGAGACTTTATTACATTTAGTTACATATATTATGAAGGTATATGGTCCAATGTGGTTCCACATAAAAGGAAAGCCACTGTGCACTGAAGGTTCTAGACACCTGTGGAAGCTAATTATGTACTCAAGATACATGCCGGATCACCTAAGAAAAACTGTTGACGCTGTCATCCAAAGAAACGGATTTTTTGCACATGCAGAAAATTTGCTTTTAGCTATGTTATATGATGATAGAGATACCATTCGAAAATTAGCTTACCACAAGGTTATATCTATCAGAAAAGAGAATCATAATACTTCATCTGTGAGAAATTTTCGTGTACCGGTAATAAGCATGCGATCAACAGATTATAGGGATTTAATTTTTTGGAGTGACAATAACGAGTGTTTAGAGCCTGCAGTCTTAAGACATCTCCGATGAAGACTTAAAATCATTCCTGTCAAAGGATATTGCTTCAGTTAAATTTCCTCATTTATCTAACTTCCCATGTCACATACAAGGAACTGAACGCTGTGTGAAACTGGTAACAGAGGCTGCATCTCTTGTTTGTGGAGAAGAAAGAAGGGACGGATTTATAAGATCTAGGCTCGAATCAAGGAACATAAAGTTTTTTAACTCAAAATCAGAGTTTAGATTAAAATAGTTTTTTTCTCACGCTAATTATATCATTCTTTCTAATTTATTAGAAATAATATATCTATAATTTATTAGTTATATTCTTTCAGTTTATTTTATGTTAGCACATCGACTTAATCAAATATGCAAAAAATCCAAATAGTTTCATTTTTTTGAGCATCAACAAAAATACTCCTAACGCCTCTAGTTTTCGTATAGCAGCTTTTAAGACGGCAGAAACGTTTATACTTTATTAGCTGGGTACCCTTCCAAATTTATAAAAAAAAATATTTACTTTACAATTTTTATTGCATTTTCATGAAATTGTCAATTTTCAACTATTTTTCGGGGGCTTGGGGCACCGGAAGATATGAATGGAATTAAATAAAAATATTTGTATGAACTATTGTACCCAAGTCTAAGCTTTATGACACTCCGGCTAAAAAAATTTCGTATATTATTATTTTTTTTTTAATTTTCGTAAAATTTCAATTTTAAACTACATTTAAGGCAGTTGGGGCACCTCAAGATATTGAAGGATTTCAATAAAAATTAATATGCAAACTAAAATACTAAAGACGCAACTTTTCCACCCTACGCCAAAATTGATTTCGAAAAAAAATTTTTTTCCTATTCTTTTCGATCCACCCTACTGTACAACTAGTAAAAAGGTCACTTTGGTATAACGTTTCCGATTTACACAGAGACACCAGGACATTGAATCGAAAGTAATGAGAAATCCTTAAATCTAAATAAAAAGCATGAAAATATTTTAATTTTATATGTGAACTGTTTGTTTTTCTAAATAAAGTAATATAATACAAAGAAAACTACAACAATACAAACGACAAGTTTTATCATAGTTAATATTATTTGGAAGCATTGATTTTATTGAAGCTTCTTTTGATTATCCAGATTTACATAAGGTAGGTTTGAAATTCAAGGAACCCTTTTCAGAATACAAGATAATGGCTGATGGTTAATTTAATTTCAAGAACTTTAGATGTTTTAATAAAAAGTCAAACATTTCAAAGGGCTGATTAATTTTTATGACTTTCTCATTGACAACTCAAATGGAAAGTGCAGTATCTCTTATTGCTACAATATGGGAAAATGGAACAAAAAAGGTAAAAAGAACATGGCTTATGCATTTTATCAAATTAAATTCTGAGTTTTGTTTTGAATGTAAAATATTTAGAAGGAAAAAAAAAACTCTTTTCTACTGCAGAATTTAAAAATTTGCTCACTGTTTAAAATGTTTTCAAAGGCATGACAATGCATTCATAAAATGTTTAAAAGCATGGTACAAAATAAAAATATGTATGTTTAAAAAATGGCTCTATCAATAAAAACAAAATAAAATTTGTTTAATGTTAAGGAAAAAATGTTGTAGGTCAATTGTTGAATTGGATCTTTCTAAAATGATAAAACAATTTGCACAAAGAAAACCACAAAAGTCACATTATAATGTCTAAAATTCTTTTTAAAAAACGAATATCCTTAAAAGAGTACTAAAATTTTGCCTGCATATCTAAAATTTGTTAATATGTCAGAAAAATATATTCACAGTAAAAATATTTCATCATAAGAGTAAAAAACTTAGAATTACAACATCAAATTTAATTATTTGATAATTATGGCTGGTATTGCTTGGAATAAGCTGGTTTAACTGAAAAAACACTCAAAATACTGGTGTTAAACGATAAAGTAATTAAAAAACTTTGTAAAAAACACACATAAGAAGTAAAAGGAAAGAGGATACGCGTTTCGTTCAAAAATTGTTTTGAACTTCTTCAGTCCAAGCCCTTCGTCGTAAAGAACACAGGGAACTGAAAAGAGAAAAACAAGCAAGATGTTGCCACAAGGGGCAAAGAAAAGTCGAACAAAACCATGGAGAGGGGAGAAAAAAAATTAAAAAAGGGGGATAAAAAGGAAAGGAAAGGAGCACAAAAAATACAGAAATAAAAAAGGAATAATAAAAAAAAAAAGGGAACACACAAGTACAAACACACACACAAAAAAGAGAAAACAGAACAAACAAACAAAAAACAAATAGCACACGTTTTTTTTTTTTTTAAATAAAAACCACGAACAGGACAGCACAATAAATATAAATATAATTTTTTTTTTTAAATAAAAACGAAAAAGAAAGACAGTAACACACGTACATACACATTAAAGAAACAGGGGGAAAAAGGGGGGGGGTAGACGAAGAAAGTGAAAAGAACCTTACAACAGCAACTTCCAAGCAGAATGAACGAAAGGAACGGAAGAACCATCGTTCACAAGACGATCTAAGTGCTGGGTAATGGAAAAACCTTCCAAAAAATCCAGATGGGACAAAGACTGAGGAGTGCACAAAATCTTAGCCTTAGAAAACTGAAATCGATGATTGGAATTCCAACAATGTGAGGCAATAGAAGATTTGGAAAGTTCGTGCTTAGAGACATATCTCTCATGCTCTTTGAGCCTAAATCTGAGAGCTCTTCTGGTCTGACCAATATAGCCCAAATCACAAGATTCACAAGGAATATAATAAACACCCCAACGGTTCTCAGTAGGAATAGGATCTTTAAGGGAAGAAAATTTAAGTTTATTAACAGGTTTAAAAATGACTTTGAAACCGAAATTTTTGAGAAGTTTAGAAATTTTGTAGCATAAAGGTGAAAAGAAAGGTAGTACAATTAATTCGTTGTGAAAATTAATAGTATTAGTAGAAGTATTAGGCTTATTAAATTTAGAAACAGCTTTATCAATAATAGAGGGGCTAAAACCACGAGAAACAGCTAAGGATTTTAAGTAACTAATTTCATTATTAAGAGAAGAAGAATCAGAGCAAATTTTGATAGCACGAAACACATAAGTGTAAAAAGCAGAAAGCTTTTGCTGGTAAGGATGATTAGATAGGGCATGAGGAGGTAAAGATATAGAAAAGGGCTTGCGGAAAACAGAAGTAGAGAAACCGTTAGGATTCCTAGAAACAAGAACATCCAAAAAAGGTAAAGAATTGTTGCACTCCTCTTCTAGAGTAAATTGGATACACGGATCAACAGAATTAACGATCAAAAGTAAATTAGAAATATCACAATTGGAATCCACTAGAACGAAAGTATCGTCAACATATCTGACCCAGCACGGAAAATTAAAGACCTTGAAGAGCTTCTCTTCAAAATAATGCATATAAATATCACATAAGAGAGGTGAGAGAGAATTACCCATAGCAAGACCCTCGGTTTGTTTATAGAAAGAGCCATTAAAAATGAAAGCAGATTGTTTAATACAAACGCTTACTAAAGCTATAAACTCTTTAATCTCAATAGAAGAATAATGAAACTCGCGTAAACGCTTTTCCAAACAGTCAATCGCACCTTGTTTTTCCATTACCCAGCATTAGATCGTCTTGTGAACGATGGTTCTTCCGTTCCTTTCGTTCATTCTGCTTGGAAGTTGCTGTTGTAAGGTTCTTTTCACTTTCTTCGTCTACCCCCCCTTTTTTCCCCCTGTTTCTTTAATGTGTATGTACGTGTGTTACTGTCTTTCTTTTTCGTTTTTATTAAAAAAAAAATTATATTTATATTTATTGTGCTGTCCTGTTCGTGGTTTTTATTAAAAAAAAAAACGTGTGCTATTTGTTTTTTGTTTGTTTGTTCTGTTTTCTCTTTTTTGTGTGTGTGTTTGTACTTGTGTGTTCCCTTTTTTTTTTTTTTCTTTATTCCTTTTTTATTTCTGTATTTTTTGTGCTTCTTTCCTTTCCTTTTTATCCCCCTTTTTTAATTTTTTATCTCCCCTCTCCATGGTTTTGTTCGACTTTTCTTTGCCCCTTGTGGCAACATCTTGCTTGTTTTTCTCTTTTCAGTTCCCTGTGTTCTTTACGACGAAGGGCTTGGACTGAAGAAGTTCAAAACAATTTTTGAACGAAACGCGTATCCTCTTTCCTTTTACTTCTTATGTGTGTTTTTTACAAAGTTTTTTAATTACTTTATAAGCTGGTTTAGTTGACAGATTTTTTTTAAAGGAGCCACTAGTATTATTTGTGCCTGCTCATCATTTTTCCTAGCAATTTGTTTAGATACTATCTAAACAGGGACCCTACTAGGAAAAGGAGAAAGGGCTTTCTGAGCTCTTCATCTGCTCATAATAGTGATAATAATTTCAAAAGCATGGAACTCAAAAGAAGTATGAGAGACTATTATTACACACATTATCCATTTTTTATGAAAAACAACATTTTATAAGAAACCAATATAGGAAAATTGACTTGCACTCAGGGGGAAGGGGGATAACGGGATATATCCCCCCCCCTGAAATTTTTGGATTAGTGATGAAATTCCGTCTTTTTATACACATATAAGTTCATATCTCCTGGCTATGCACCTGCTTGCACATGAATACTTTTTTTGCAAAATTGTACCATGGATGGCACTTGAGGGATTGCAGATTTCCATTGAGTAACTGATGTAATGAAAAAGCATTAAATGTGTTTGCTACTACTGACACAAGGGACACAATTCTCTCTTTCTCTATGCTTTCCCACCAAATGCTGAAAAAGTGCAATCCGTACAAGCAGCTGTGTCAAAAATATTCTATAGTTCTGTGGCATGCGATGGGCACTTTGATTAACTGCCATGTTATTGGTGGTTCAATCAATCAATGGCAACAGCTGCACTTTTTCAGCATAGGGCAGTCTATCTAGTTTTTTTTCTATTCTGATGTATGTAGGTGAGTCGGAAAATGTTTCCCCTGGCGACTGAGGATAGGTGTGTTTGAAAGTCAAACAATATAATGAGACATGAAAGATATGACACAACTATATTTGTCAATATAAGTAACTAGCCTCCTTCGGCGATCAGTTTTGGCCATCGATGGCGGCTTCGCAGCCAAAATGTGCAACCTAGAGCACACAGGCCGCTCCGCTACTGGCTTGTGCAACCTATGGCACACTGGCCTCTTCTGACCGAAATTTGCAACCTACGGGCCGTCTGCCTTCGTCAACCAGCTGGTCTGACCGTTTCACATACGGGCTGCATTCACACATTTTGGTGAGTGGCTGCATCCGGCAACCAGCTGGTCTGCCAACGGCCTCTTCGCAACCAAATAGTGCAACCTACAGTCTGCCCCACCTTCAGCGACCACCTGGTCCGCCAACAGGCCACTTTGGAAAAGAAATGTGCCCCCTACCAGCCACTCGCCTTCGGCAACCAGCTGAACAAAAGCTCAATAGTTTGTCCATAATTATAAACATTTTGTTAGTTGGAATAATCCATAGCTTTTCCATGAGAGCTGTGACAGGCCAAAATGTTGCCCACATTGCGTGTTACCTCTTGATTGACCTGGCAGTTCGCCAAATATTTTACCCCTCCTCTCTACTTCTGCTTGATTTGGGAGAAGAGAAAAAATCTACATCTCACATGCAGTTGTGCAAACACACGCAATTATGATACGCTTTTAATATATAGTACTTTAGTGCGTATTTAAAATCTGAAAGTGTTTCAGATTTTAAATACGCACTGATTTTATTTATCTGAAAGTGATTCAGAGTCCATTAAGCTCAAGCTCCTTCAACAAATATTTATAAGCCCTCCCCCCCCCCCAAAAAAAAATCATCATACAATAAAAATATTGTATTTCACTCAATGTACATACAAACGCTAAAGAAATAAAACTTTCTTTTTAGTTTTAGAAGTTTTTTCAACCGAGTTCGATCTGTATTTGGGATGCAGTACTCCAAGAGGTGGGCTCTGATGGGTCAAAAAGTAGATATTGTGCATTCGGTGCCACGAATCACACAAGACAAATGCATAGAAATCACATAGTACATTTCGATACTAGAATGTTATACAATAAGTGTAGCTATACCAAATCTTCATAGCTTTTTGTTAAATTTAATTCTAGATTTACGGGGCTATACAAAAAGTCTTCTAACCTACTGGCCAATTTACCATCTACAACCAGGGGTGTAGTGGGGCTGGAATTGTGTTCATAGCTGCCAAGTGTTCCGTTTTATACGGATTCGTTCCGTTTTTGAGCTTTGTTCCGTAAATACGTTTTTAAGCCAAAATGTTCCGTTTTTCAGCTTCTGTGTAAGAATTTTTAAAAATTATAAGAAAAAAGGAAAATTGTGTACATATTTAGCTTTTGGTAAATCATTTATCCTTGTAGACAAGTCAATAAATTTAATTGAATGATATTTATCTTATTATTCTTTCAAGTATTTATTACATTAAACATTTAAGTGTATTGTAGAAACTGAGCTAAGTTAAGTATATTTTATTTTTATAAATTAATGCTTATATATGCACATCATCTCTCTACACATGATAATTTAATTTTGTTAATGTAAGATCTTTAATTGTATATTTAATCATACATTTCATGATCACACCCTTTGTTCCTTATTTCTGATTTTATGAGCACGTGCTGTGTTCCTTATTTTTTTCTTGGAAGGTTGGCAGCTATGTGTGTTCCGTAACTCAAATGAGATTATTATTATTACTAGCTGCCTTCGGCGACCACTTTTGGCCGTCGATGGCCAATTCGCGACTGGCTTGTGCAACCTACGGAACTCGGGCCTCTTCGCAAACAAAATTTGCAACCTGCGGGTTTGTTTTGTTTTGCCAGGAGAGGACAGCTTGCATCACTGAATGTGTCGCTTAGAGCTACATATACGTCCTTCCCGGAATTTCCCGCCACAATTCGGAACCTCATCAGAAGGTGGGGGACTTCTGAATATTGGCACCTCTTGGAAACTGCTAGCAACCACCTAGAGGACTTTCGGAACCACGGATTTAACGTGCATGTACACCGCATGTACACTGTGGTCTTTAGTGGTATGCTGGTATCGAACCCGCAACCTTCCGGTTACGAGTCCAATGCCTTAACCACTGGGTTAACCACAGCCCCCTACCTGCGGGTTGTCTGCCTTCAGCAACCAGCTGGTTTGACTGCTTCACGTCCAGCCTATGCAGCATATGGGCTGCTTTTATACATTTTGGTGAACGGCCGCATCCAGCAATCAGCTGGTCTGCCCACAGCCTCTTCAATACCAAAAAGTGCAACCTACGGGCTACCCACCTTCGGCGATCACCTGGTCCAGCAACGGGCTGCTCCGAAAAAAAAAAATTGCTACCTACAGCCTGCTCAATTTCAGCGACCAGCTGAATGAAAGCTCAATAGTTTGTCCGTAATCGTAAATTTTTTGAAATTCAATATGCCCACTCGCACGGGCCGTGTGCAATGAAAACACCTGATACTTGACCCCTTCAACATATCTGTGTTCTAACTGTCATTTATCGCTAATACCTATGCAACTACTAAAAACAGAGTCCCATCATCAATATGATAACCTGTCTTCCTGCCGCAATGCGAACACAGAAGAGAAGAAGGGGGATGTTAAGTGTGTCAGTCTAACAACTACATGTCTATGATTTTATTTTTTCAAAATTGGAGTCATGTTTCAACAACTCAACTCTGAACTCTAGAAAATCTAAGTTCAGAATAACATGACTCCAATTTTTAAAAAATAAAATCATAGACACAGGGGTATAGCCAGAGGGGGGCTACAGCCCCCCCCTCTGAAATGGGACCCTTTACTTAGCTTACAGTTTGATACCAAGTTTAGAATTCAAATTTAGCTTGCAATTTGATGTCCAGCCCCCCTTCCCTGAAATTAAATCCTGGCTATGCTACTTCATAGATGTGTAGTCGTTAGTCTGACTGACACAGTTAACAGAGGCACAAAGTCTACCTTACTGGTTGGCAATTTTTTAAAGCGAATTTTCGTGGGACAGCTTGCCGGCTAGTAATTATAGATTTACGACAAAAACAAAATAACCAACAACATAAATACACCAAATTAACCTAAATAAAAGCTATAATCCAACGCAACTTGTAAAGAAGTTTAAACGAATTCAGAATTAAACAAATGCTTATGTCTCGCAACAATCAAAATAAAAGTTACGATCCAACAACGTTGAAATCAAAATCCATCTGGTTAAAAAATTCAAAATTAAATAAACGTTTATGACAATGTCCCATAACAATCGAAATAAAATTGATCTTAACGATCCAACACGGTTGAAATCAAAATCCATCCAGTTAACCAAATTCAAAATAAATGCTTACAACAAAAACAAACTAAACAATTTAAAAATACTCCGGTGAGAGCAATGAAAAAAAAAGAAACACGACTTCAAAAAACAATAACAATATACGTTTATGCTGCCAATTTCTAAAAAAGAATTGCTACAAGTAGATGTTTAAGTGTTGTGCCAAGCCTAAACTTGATTGTAACCTTTGGTTACGATCAAGGTGATTATGTTCCGTGATTTTTTTTCGAAGAATCAAGGAATGAATCATCTGCTTCACTTCTCTGTTTACTTTTTCAAGGCGTGATATCTCGCTAGATATTTAGAGTTGAAAGTAGCTGCAAGTTAAAAAAGAGGTTAATTTTTTAGAGATCTTTCGAGCTGTACAAAAAGTTTTTGCTTTTAGTTAGAGATAAGAATATTGTTTTTATCAAAATTTCAACATGGCCACAGATGACAGATGCACTGGGAGCAATGAGTCAATCCCGGAATCATTAGGAACTGGACTTTTATTATTTAGACGAGCACATTGTCATACTGCTTGATAAGCTTCAAAAGGTCCTCCAGGAAAACATCAGTGCTTTGCATATGGACGAAGCATTGAATGTTTATGGGCAAAAGATGACACAGCAAGTGAACAAACACACAAGACACCGATACACCATTGGGTAGAGGTTGACTGCAATCAAGCAGATGGTGCTGTTGCAGTGACTCCACAAAGCAAAGACCAGCCTCTCAGTCTAGTTCCAGTAGGTTTGTAGAGAAGGTGCGTTTTGAATTCATGGTCAAAGGAGGAAGTGAAAGCAGTTATCCACTATGAATGGGCACTTGGAGTATCAGGAGCAGAAATTCGTAACCGCCTCGTGGAAGTCCCAGGTGTGATGTTGAAGCAAATGGTGCCGCAAATTCAGTGATGAATGTCAGCAAGTGCAGGACATACCGAGACCTGGACGGACGTACATGGCCACTACAGATGCAAATGTCAGGAAAGTGAATGACATGATTAAAGTGAACCAGTGTATCACCATTGATAGAGTAGCAGAAGAACTTGGAATCGGACTTGAGGGAGCTCACAAGATCATCCACAGTAATCTTCAATACAGGCAAGTGTCAGCACAATGGGTGCCCCGACAACTGACCCCAACATTCATGGAACAACACATGGCAGTCAGCCTGGAACATCTTGTGCATTACCATGAAGAGGGCAATGACTTTCTGGTTAGGATTGTGACAGGAGATGCAACATGAATCCACCATTTCACACCCGAAACGAAGGCCGCATTAATGGAGTGGAAACATATGTTATCGCCTGTCCTAAAGAAGTTCAAAACAACTTCCTCTGTAGGTAAAGTGCACCTCACAGTTTTCTAAGATGCCATGGAGTTTTGTTGAGTTGGACTATTTGGAGGTTGAAACCATCAATGCTACACGGTGTGACATCCTTTTGAAATAGAAAGAGGCAATACAGAAAAAGTGGCCTGGCCTTCTCAGATCTGGCGTTCTGATGTTGCATGACAATGCGAGACCACATTCGGTGACAGCAATGCAAAACCGTATTGCAATTCTTGGTTGGGAGCAGCTACATCATCCCCCATACAGTCCTGATCTCGCACGAAGGCTGGCTTTGAAGAAGAATCTCGGCAGAATGCGCTTTGGAAGCAATGCTGAAACCATTTAATGCTTCTTTCATGTGCAAAGACCTGAATTTTACCTGGAGGGCTTATTGAAGCATATCAAGCGGTATGACAAATGTCTCAACGTACTTGGTACTTATGTGGAAATATAAAGTTATATCTTATCTTTCATGTCTCATTCTATTTTTTGACTTTCATACACAACTCTGACCGAAGTCGACAGGGAAACTCATTTTCTGACTCCCCCCTCGTATATCTTTCATATGCTCCAGTTTTCAGCAGATACTGGTACTGATAATAATTTTGACATCCATTTTACAAATAATCGAGAATTTGTATGGGAAATTATCTGTGAAAAATAGGAAAGGGTTCTTGTGTAACTACACTGAAGAGCCAAAACATTATGATCTCCTACTGGGTACTGGAAGAAACACCAAGTTATTAGAAACAGGTTGTACTAAATATTTAAGTAGTGGTTACCCAAAGTCGAGATATTGGAACATGGTGGTGTTTGAGCTCTGGTGAGTAGGTGGTCAGGACATTAATTGGAATTCATCGTTACGCTCATCGAACCACTCCAACACAATTCCAGCCTTGTAACATGGCACAAGGTTTCATTTCCTGTTGGGAAGACGTATGCCAAATAAGGGTGCAACTGATCCGCGATAATATTCAGATAGTCCACCACATTCCTGGTCTGTTCTACCACAACTATGGGTCCCAGTTCTGCCCAAGGGAACATCCTTCAAAGCATAATACCACCAGCCTGCAATCTGTGTATAGCCTGCTGTACAAGAGGGGAGCAGCTGTTCTCCTGGAAGACAGCGTGCCCTGACACAATTATTAACATGATGAAGAAAAAATCAAGAGTCTTCGGGCCATTACAATCTGCCCTCTATCAAATTTGCTTCAATAAACAGCCTTTCCCATTACTCACAAAGATTAGTGCAAGAATGATTTTTTACCTTCGCCAGCAGATAAATACCATTCCCACTTAATTACGTGCTCTCCATGTTATCCAGACGAGTTCATTGAAAAATTGGGGGTGGTCATAATGTTTTGGCTTGTCAGTGTATGTCCGTCCTCCTCAAGTATTATATTGAAATCAAATGTATTTATTATGAATGAAAATGCTGGAGTTGTGTGCTAGAGAGGGCATGCACATTAAAGGGTTAATACCACTGCTAATGTAAAACAGGAATTGGGGGCAATTTTTAAGTGCAGCAGCACTTAAAAATTGCCCCCAATTCCTGTTTTACATTTTGGGGACAATTTAAAAAACGTCCTGAAATCGCAGATTGTCCGAAAATGGGGATGTTTGGTCACCTTACACAAATCACAAAGTAACACGGAAATTGGGGACGTATGGTCACCTCAATATAAGGTGACCAAACGTCCCCATTTTCCGGCGACAGTCCCTAATTTCAGGACGTTTTTCAAATTGCCTCCAAAATGTGAAACAGGAATTGGAGACAATTTTTAATTATTGCGTTTTTTTTAATTAAATTACTGATAATTCTTTCATTAATTATACATGTCCCCAGTTTTGTTTCAAAATCGGGAAGATGTCTCCGATTCTACATTCAAAAATCTGGTCACTTTACCTCAAGGGCGGCTCCAGCGAGGGGGCCATAGCCCCCTCCGAACTTTTTGTTTTTGAACATTAATTCGTATACTTCACATTCCTCACGTTCAAATGGCATTTTAAACAATTTATAGACTATCTAAAAAGTTCAATGGCCCCCTCCGAAAATTCAGCCTGGAGCCGCCCTTGCTTTACCTTAACCCATTTTTGCGACTTTCTTCGATTTTGCTAATACCAGCAATAATAGATAAAATTCTGATGTCAACTTCTTGAACAAGGAATTATTTCTTTTAAAATCATTATGTAAAAAATTGAAATGTCGACATCCTATTTGGTCATGTTAAAATATTTTGGATAAATTTTCGAACCAGGAATTGGGCTCAAATAAATGTGTAGTGTCTCCAATTATGAAACTAAAATTGGGGACATATGAGGGGGGAAACATGATTTTTTTTTTTAATTGGAAGAAATATCTTTTAACTAAAACTTTTTCTCCAATTGTGTTACATTTTGAGGACAAATTTTTAAAAAAGTTTGAAATTGAGGACATTTGGTTACCATTGACCGTTAAAAAATTTTTTGGACAAATCTGTTTGGTGTGCCCAATTCTGAAACAAACATTGAGGACGTGCCCATGTTTGAAAATTATAAATTCCACGAACTTTTCAAATAAACTTCTTATTCAGTTGAAGCATTATTAACCTATGAACGAATGTTATGTTTGACCAAAAAAAGTTGGTTGCTAAGGTGTGACGTAGGTGAAAGAGCTCTTGCAATATTGTTTTTTAATTATTAATTTTGAAAGTTGTTGCTACTTACAGACACTGGTAAAAAGTGAAATTTCTTACCAATTGAATAATTTGACTATTATTAATAATGGCTGAACAGCACTTTGTCAAAATTTCAAAGTCTATTCATTGAAATTGAAATTCTGTATAGGAATTTTAGTGCGATTTTAACTTTCATATTTCTTGGATAACTTTTAAAAATTAACTGATTCCTCTTCTTGCTTTTTACGTTAAGTAGGTGTCAAAAGAATAGCTCATTTGAATGAAGTTTCCGTTATTCTTATAATGCAGCTGACGCTCAAATAGATTTTCTTTTCTTTTTTTTAATTATTTAAATATTACAAAATATTTTATATTATAATCACTTACATTTTTTTGTAAATATTTCTTTTCAAATTTAAATTTTGTGGAAGGGGACACATCTAAATTACGCAAATATTTATAGGAATTTAAGGAGGCCGCCCCCCCCTAAATTTCGATTCTCGATCATAATAATCAAGGTTTTTTGTGAATTTCTGTCCTTTTACCATTTTTGATCCCCCCCCCCCAATTTTTTTTCTCTCTACGTTCCTAAAAAGGGGAATTGCCCCCTTTGAGCTAAAATAGCTTGTGTAGCTAAAAATGTTGTTGTATTGTGAAATTTTCACATAATTTAGTGTAATAATAAAGAGGTAAAACACTGGGAGACCTGCATGGCCCGATGACTGCAGAGTTACAGTTTCGGATAAGATATTGCTTGCCGGTTTCCCATCTGCTCGTCTAGATCACTTCTATCCATGAATAAAAATTTATCTATTGCAGAAAAACAAAAGTGCACTTGCCGATGACTGAATTCGATGAGTCGATGAACGGCCGAGCAGAAAACAAGCAGTCATTGCTACTAGGGAGAGGACGTCACAGAGGTTCGGCCGAACCTCTGTGACGTCTGAATGCAGTCCAAAGGCCTTATCTTTAGTGTGGTGTTGGTCCGAGGGATGTAATTGTGGTGTTATTGCCAATTATCTGAGCGAGGGATCTGGGCCGAGGGGGGGGGGGGGAATTGCCCTGTGTGGGAACACATCAGGAACAGACGTGTTGTCTTGACGATCAGGATGACGTACAGATGTGCAACCATTGAGTAACTGACCACCCAGATGAACCAAAGGGCTACCATAAGTCTCCGGAACGACGGTTCAGCGAACGTTTGCTGAGGAGGGAGCATTATGGTCTGGGGAATGTTTTCATCGCATTCTCTGGGCGCACTCATCATTGTAGAAGGCAACTCTCCGGATTTAAATAAAATCGATAAACTGTAGGATCCCTCGATCGGGTTAGTTCGTGCCATGGACCCCCAATCGCGTAACCTATCGCAGATGGTCACTGCACTGGAGTCCACATGGACCCTAGAATATTCCAGTGAACGACCTTCAAAAACTAAGTGACTCTCTCCCTGCGCGTCTCTCAGCGATTCGCTCTGAGTAATCGGGATATTCTGGCTTTTGATAAAGTGGTCACATTAATGTGACTGGACTGTGTAGATACTAGTATATTTTTTAACCCATTTATGCCTAGTGTCCCTTTTTTGGGATGGCATTTTCGCTATTAGTCGAAAACTTTATTTATTTTTCCTAGCCTTTATTCTTGAGTATTGAGCCTCAACTTTACAAAATATTTTAACATGACCAAGTAGGATGTTGATATTTTGATTTTTATGCATAAAGATTTTAAAAGAAATTATCCCTTGTTCAAGTTGACATCAGAAATTTATCTGTTATTTCTGTTATCAGTAAAAATCGAAGAAAGTCGCAAAAATATCCAGGCACAAATGGGTTAAAATAGATTTTTTCTAAAACAAATGGGAAAAAATATCATTTAAGTATCTATCATTCTACATATGCGCTTGTCACTACTATGTCTACCTTCTGGAGACATCAAGTTTTCTCTTGTTATGCTCAACAGTGATTCCTATAACTAAAAATCATGTAAATGAACAAGTTTATAAGGCTCTCGTAGATTTTTTCCCTTTATTACTTGAACCAGTTGATCTCTAGAGCTGATACATTATGAAATGTTAGCGTCGTTCTCCAGTCTCGTTGCATGGACGGTTGCCCCTAATTGAGCTGTTAACTTCTGCTTCAGTGGTACTCCAGAGTGCGATGATTCACTGTTTCGCACAATTTAGAACATCTTCATAAAAAAGATATATGATTTGTGGCTGTACTCTAATAAATATAAGACAACACCAGATGCAGAACTAAAAGAAAAGTATGGAGGGAGATGGTACCAAAAGAAGGACATCAGTTGCAGCTGTTACGCAACTGGACAGATGAACTACTACTCATCGTTGTGGATGGGACTAGGCATGAAGATAGATATATAACTATCCTGTTGGACCATGTCCACCCTTTAATGCAAATTGTTCTTTAATAAAATCGAAAATTTTCGGGATCTGCTCAATCCTGCTGTTTGCTCTGTAGCAGCATATCTGACTATAATAAGCTAAAGTCGTCATAGCTCAGAATCTGTGAGAGAGGAAAATCAAATATCTCTGTTTAAACTGAAACTTTACTTGGAAGATAACACAGCAGTATTCCAAAGGTAGAAACGGGCTTATTGGGACGCCACGAGCGAGAGGTTTTGAAGTCATCTAGTGTGCAACGCTTTTGTTAGAAATTGATATCGTTGGGTAAAGCCACGCCTTGTTGGAAGACAGTTGTTCCTGCAAATAGGATATGTTGGTAGAAGTTCAATTCCTGCCTCCGGCTTCATTGCTTTATATGGCGAAAACTGCTCGTGGCGTCGCCAGGGCATGACTATAACAATTTTGTGGACAGGCATTTTTAAAATTTGGTGGCTTTATATATAGGTCTTAACTTAAGTTCCTATTTCTGCTTGTGTTTCTAGGGCACGGACCCACAAGTGCTCGTGCTATTATCAGGGCCTGCCTGGGCGTCTTCCTTATATTCTATTTTACTTGAAATATTCCATCATTTCACAAAACGATAATCATTTACTACACTCGAATGATTGTTAAAGGGAAAAACAATAATCTTATAAAGGCAGTTATAGGGCATTTTTTCGCACGGCACTGCTGTTTAGGTTATGTTTGCAAAAAAAATACTGAAAAATTAGAAATTCAGAATAAATTTGAGGCGGCACAAGATCGCACACGCGCACGCTACATCTCGGCAATTTGGTACCTTTGCCCGGTCGGACAACGCCTTAATCTATCTCGCAGGATCAAAATCAGTCCACGCCACGCGCTTCCCTTCATTTATGACCCAGACAACTGAACACGCATTTCTCTTTCTTGCCTTCAATCACAGATGGCTCCAGCACCAATCCCATCCATCTCTCGCTTTTTTAAAGTACACATACAATGCGTGGCTATGTCCATAACGCTAGGAACATCGTTCATTAGCCTCTGACTGACTCTTATGGGGTGGAGTAGTGCGACGACACGAGATCGCAAACGCACGTGCTACATCTTGGACGGAAAAACGAATATCGTTTGTCCGGTCGGATAACGCCTTACCACGTGGAATTCGCGGGATAAAAACCAGTCCTCGTCACAAGCTTCCTTTCAAACTTAATCTTGAAAGCCCCATCAAGATGAAATATACAAGATAGAGGAGACAGTCATCATAAAATCATTAAAAGAAAGGGGAGAAAACCCCATTCAGAAAAATCAGGAAATCCCATTGTATTTCTGTAATTTACGCTCTGAAGATTAGCTGATTGTTTAAAATCATGTTATTGCTTGATAATTTCCGTGAATTGGCAATAGATATTTTTAATCAAATTTCTACAACCAATAAAGTTCATGTTTTGTCCTGTTAACTAGACTGATTACTGGAACTAGGGATGGACGCGAGACGTGCGAGACGAGAATCGGGGCTGTCTCGTCTCGTCTCGCAGTGGTAAACCTCTGTCTCGTCTCGCGTCTCGTCTCGTCTCGCAAACACTGTGTCTCGTCTCGCGTCTCGCAAAGAAATTGCTGTCTCGTCTCGCGCGAGACGCGAGACGTCTCGCGAGTCTCGCAAAATTAAGGACTGCGATTTCGTTACCATTTTTTACTAACTTATTATTGGGATTTTATTGAAAATTAATATTAATAATAACAATTACTTACATA
>JAWZYV010019178.1:0-22719 GCA_038373885.1 Cheiracanthium punctorium
TGTCAAATTTTCTTTTTACTTACTTTCTTAACTTTTCTTTACTTCTTTTCCTTTTTATAACTATTACTACTACTTTTTACTTTTCTAACTACTTATTTTCCTCTTAACTATCTACTTTTCTACTCTTTTCTTTAAATTTAACTTCCTTACTCCCTTTTTCTTTCTTTTAACTCTTACTCTTCTTATTCTGAAAATTCTTCTTTTCTTTTTACTCTTATCTAACCTACCCTTGACTCTCTCTCTACTTCTACTTTAAATTTTCTTTAACCCTTTTACTCTTTACCTAATTCCCACTTAACTTTCTACTTACTTCTTATACTTTTTTACTTCTCTCTTCTACTCTCTTACTACTCTACTTACTTACTTTACACTTCTTTCCTCCCTTCTTTTAACCTTTTCTTTTTTTTTTTTCTTTGTTTCTTCTCTTCACTGCTACCTTTACTACTATCTCTTTCTCTCTTACTCTTTACTCTCTTTACTCTTTCTCTTTCTTCTCTACTTCTCTTTTTCTTCTTCTTCTTTTCTTCTTCTTTCTTCTTTTTTCTTCTTTTCTTCTCTTCTCTTTCTTTTCTTTCTTCTTCTTCTCTTTCTTTTCTTCTTTCTTTCTTCTTTTCTTCTTTCTTCTTTCTTCTTCTTCTTTCTCTTTCTTCTTTTTTCTTCTTCTTTCTTTCTTCTTTCTTTTCTTTCTTTCTTTTCTTCTTCTCTTCTTTTCTTTTTTTCTCTTTCTTTCTTCTCTTCTTCTTTCTTCTTTCTTTCTCTTCTTTTCTTTTCTTCTTTTCTTTCTTTCTTTCTTTTCTTCTTTCTTCTCTTCTCTTTCTTCTTTCTTTCTTTTCTTCTTCTTTTTCTTTTCTTTCTTTCTTCTTTTCTTTTCTTTCTCTTCTTTCTTTTCTTCTTTCTTTTCTTCTCTCTTTCTTCTTCTTTTCTTCTTTCTTTCTTTTCTTCTTTCTTCTCTTTCTTCTCTTTCTTTCTTTTCTTCTTCTTTCTTTCTCTTCTTTTCTTTTCTTTCTTTCTTCTTTCTTTCTTTCTTTTTCTTCTTCTCTCTTTTTCTTTCTTTCTTCTTCTTTTCTTTTTCTTTCTTTTTCTTCTCTTCTTCTTTTTCTTTTCTTCTTCTTCTTTTTCTCTTCTCTTTTCTCTTCTTTCTTCTCTTTTCTTCTTTTCTTTTTCTTCTCTTTTTCTTTCTTTTCTTCTTTCTTCTTTCTTCTTCTTTCTTCTTTTCTTTCTTCTTTTTCTTTTCTTCTTTCTTCTTTTCTTCTCTTCTTCTTCTTTCTCTTTCTTCTTCTTCTTCTTTCTCTTCTTCTTTTTTCTTCTTTCTTTTCTCTTTTCTTCTTCTTTCTTCTTTTCTTTTCTTCTTTTCTCTTTCTTTCTTCTCTTTCTTTCTCTTTTTCTTTTTCTTCTTTCTTCTTTTCTTCTTTCTTTCTTCTTCTTTCTTTTCTTTCTTTCTTCTTTCTTCTTCTCTTTCTTTCTTCTTTTCTTTTCTCTTTCTTTTCTTTCTTCTTTCTTCTTTTCTTCTTCTTCTTCTTTCTTTTTTCTTCTCTTCTTTCTTTCTTCTTTTCTTCTTTCTTCTTTCTTCTTCTTCTTCTTTTCTTCTTTCTTCTTTCTCTTCTTCTTTCTCTTTCTTCTTTTCTCTTTCTTCTCTTTCTTCTTTTTCTTTCTTTTCTTCTTTTCTTCTTTCTTTCTTTCTCTTTCTTTTCTTCTTTTCTTTTCTTCTTCTTCTCTTTTCTTTCTTCTTTTCTTCTTTTTTTCTTCTTTCTTCTTTCTCTTTCTTTTCTTCTTTTTCTTTTCTTCTCTTCTTCCTTTCTTCTTTTTCTTCTTCTTTTCTCTTCTTTTTCTTTTTCTTTCTTCTTCTTCTTTCTTTTCTTTTTCTTTCTTTCTTTTTCTTTCTTCTTTCTTCTTCTTTTCTTCTTCTTTTTCTTTCTTCTTCTTTCTCTTCTTCTCTTTTCTTCTTTCTTCTTTTTCTTCTCTTTTCTTCTCTTTCTTTTCTTCTTCTTTCTTCTCTTTTCTTCTTCTTCTTTCTTTCTTCTTCTTTCTTCTTTCTTCTTTCTTCTTCTCTTTCTTTCTTCTTCTTTCTCTTTTCTTCTTCTTTCTTTTTCTTCTTTTCTTTTCTTTCTTTTCTTCTCTTTCTTTTCTTTCTCTTTTCTCTTCTTCTTCTTTTCTTTTCTTCTTCTTTCTTTTCTTCTTCTTTTCTTTCTCTTTCTTCTCTTCTTTTTTCTTTTCTTCTCTTTTTTCTTCTTCTTTCTCTTCTTTCTTTCTTCTTTTCTTTTTTCTCTTCTTCTTCTTCTCTTCTTTCTCTTCTTTCTCTTCTTCTTTTCTTTCTTCTTTCTTTCTTCTTCTTTCTTTTTCTTTCTTTTCTTCTTTTCTTCTTCTTTCTTCTTCTTTCTCTTTTCTTTTCTTCTTCTTCTTTCTTTCTTTTCTTTCTTCTCTTTTCTCTTCTTTTCTCTTTCTCTTTTCTCTTTCTTCTTTTCTTCTTCTTTTTCTTCTTTTCTCTCTTTCTTCTCTTTTCTTCTTCTTTTCTTCTTTCTCTTCTTCTTTCTTTTCTTCTTTCTTTTTCTTCTTCTTTCTTCTCTTTTCTTTTCTTCTTCTTCTTCTTCTCTTTTCTTTTCTTTTTTCTTTCTTTCTTCTTTCTTTCTTTTCTTTTCTTCTTTCTTTTCTTCTTTCTTTTCTTTCTTTTTCTTCTTTCTTTCTTTCTTTTCTTCTTTCTCTTCTTTCTTTTCTTTCTTTTCTTTTTCTTTTCTTCTTCTTTTCTTCTTTCTTTTCTCTTTCTTCTTTTCTTCTTTCTTTCTTCTTTTCTTTCTTCTTCTTCTTTCTTTCTCTTTCTTCTTCTTCTTTTCTTCTTCTTTTTTCTCTTCTTTCTTTTCTCTCTTTCTTTCTTTTCTTCTCTTTCTTTCTTCTTTCTTTCTTCTTCTTCTCTTTTCTTCTTTTTCTTCTTCTTCTTCTTTTCTCTTCTTCTTTTTCTTTCTTTCTTCTTTTCTTCTTTTCTTTCTTCTTCTTCTTTCTTTCTTCTTTTCTCTTCTTCTTCTTTCTTTCTTCTTCTTTCTTTTTCTTTTTCTTTCTCTTCTTCTTTCTTTCTTCTTCTTCTCTTCTCTTTCTTTCTTTCTCTTCTTTCTTCTTCTTCTTTTCTTTCTTTTTCTTTCTTTCTTCTTTTCTCTTCTTTCTTCTTCTTTCTTTTCTTCTTTCTTTTCTCTTTCTTCTTCTTTCTCTTTCTTTCTTTCTTCTTTTTTCTTTCTTCTTTCTTTCTTCTTTTTCTTTTCTTTTTCTCTTTTTCTTCTTTCTTTCTTTTCTTTCTTTCTTTCTTTTCTCTCTTTCTTCTCTTCTTCTTTTCTCTTCTTCTTTTCTTCTTCTTTTCTTTCTCTTTTTCTTCTTTTTCTTCTTTTCTTTCTTTCTTTCTTTCTTCTCTTTTTCTTTCTTCTTTCTTCTTTTCTTTCTTTTCTTCTTTTTCTTCTTCTTTTCTTTTTCTTCTTTTCTTTTTCTTTCTTCTTTTCTTTTCTTTCTTCTTTTTTCTTCTTTTTTCTTCTTTTTTCTTTTCTTCTTCTTTTCTCTTTTTTCTTTTCTTTCTTTTTTTCTTCTTTTTTCTTTTTTCTTCTTCTTTTCTTTCTTCTTTTCTTTTTTTTCTTTCTCTTTTTCTTTTCTTCTTTCTTCTTTTCTTTTCTTTCTTCTTTTTTCTCTTTCTTTCTTCTTTCTTCTTCTTTTTCTTCTTTTCTTCTTTCTTTCTCTTCTTTCTTCTCTTCTTTCTTTCTTTCTTTTCTTCTTCTTTTCTTCTTTCTTTTCTTCTTTTTCTTTTTTCTCTTTCTTTTTTTCTTCTCTCTTTTCTTCTTTCTTTCTTTCTCTTCTTTTCTTTCTTCTTCTTCTTTTCTTCTTTCTTTCTTCTTCTTCTTCTTTTCTTTCTCTTCTTTCTCTTTTCTTCTTTTTCTTTCTTCTTTCTTCTTTTCTTTCTTTTCTCTTCTTTTCTTTTTCTTTCTTTCTTCTTCTTTTTCTTCTTTTCTTCTTTCTTCTTCTTTTCTTTCTTTTCTTCTTCTTTCTTCTTTCTTCTTTTTCTTTTCTTTTCTTCTTTCTTTCTTCTTTTTCTTCTCTTTCTTCTTTCTTTTTTCTTCTTCTTTTTCTTTCTTTTCTTTTTCTTTCTTCTTTCTTCTTTCTTTTTTCTCTTCTTTTTCTTTCTTTTTCTTTTCTCTTTTCTTTCTTTCTTCTTTCTTTTCTTTTCTTCTTTTCTTCTTTCTCTTTCTTTTCTTTTCTTCTTTTCTTTTCTCTTTCTTTCTTTTTTCTTTCTTCTTTTCTTCTTTCTTTTCTTCTCTTTTCTTTCTTTCTTTTCTTTCTTTCTTCTTTCTTTCTTCTTTTCTTCTTCTCTTTTCTTCTTTCTTCTTCTTCTTTTTCTTCTTCTTTCTTTTCTTTCTTTTCTTTCTTTCTTTTCTTTCTTCTTTTCTTTTCTTCTCTTCTTTCTTCTTTCTTTTCTTTCTCTTTTCTTCTTTTTCTTTCTTTCTCTTTTTCTTCTCTTCTTCTTTCTTCTTTTCTCTTTCTTTTCTTTCTTTCTTTCTTCTTTTCTTTCTTCTTTTTCTTCTTTCTTCTTTTCTTTTCTTTTCTCTTTCTTTTCTTCTTTCTTTCTCTTTCTTTTTCTTCTTTTCTTCTTCTTTCTTCTTCTTTCTCTTCTTTTTTCTTTTCTTCTCTTTCTTCTTTCTCTTTTCTTTTTCTTCTTCTTCTTTTCTTCTTTTCTTTTTCTTCTTTTCTTTCTTCTTCTTTCTTCTTTCTTCTTTTTCTTCTTCTTCTTTCTTTCTTTTCTTTCTTCTTTTCTTCTTTCTTTTCTCTTCTTTTTCTTCTTTCTTTTCTTCTTTCTTCTTTCTTTCTTTTCTTTTTCTTCTTCTTTTCTTCTTCTTTTCTTCTCTTCTTTCTTTCTTCTTTTCTTTCTTCTTCTTTCTTTTTCTTTTCTTTCTCTTTTCTTTTCTTCTTCTTTCTTTTTCTTTCTTCTTCTTTCTTCTTTTTCTTCTTTCTTTTCTTTCTTTCTTTTCTTCTTTCTTCTTTTCTTCTTCTTTTTTTCTTTTTTCTTTCTTCTTCTTTCTTTTCTTCTTCTTTCTTCTTCTTTTTTCTTTTCTTCTTTCTTCTTTTTCTTCTTTCTTCTTCTTTTCTCTTTTCTTTTCTTCTCTTTCTTTTCTTTCTTTTTCTTCTTTCTTTTTTCTTTCTTTCTTCTTTCTTTTCTCTTTCTTTCTTTTTCTTCTTCTCTTTTTCTTTCTTTTTCTTTCTTCTTTCTTTCTTCTTCTCTTTTCTTCTTTTCTTCTTCTTTTCTTTCTTCTCTTTCTTTCTTTTCTTTCTTCTTTTCTTTTCTTTTTCTTCTTTTCTTTCTTCTTTTCTTCTTTTTCTTTTCTTCTTTCTTCTTTCTTTCTTCTTCTTTTCTTCTCTTTCTTTTTCTCTTCTTCTTTTTTCTTTTCTTCTTTTCTTTCTTTTTCTTTTTCTTCTCTTCTTTCTTTTTTCTTCTTCTTTCTCTTCTTTCTTCTTCTTTTCTTTTTCTTTCTTCTTTCTTTCTTCTTTTCTTTCTTTCTTCTCTTTTCTCTTTCTTTCTTCTTCTTTCTCTTCTTTTCTTTCTTTTCTTTCTTCTTCTTCTTTTTCTCTTCTTCTTTCTTCTTCTTCTTCTTTCTCTTCTTTCTTCTTCTTTCTTTCTTCTCTTCTTCTTTTCTTTCTTCTTCTTTCTTTTCTTTTCTTTCTTTCTTTCTTCTTTTCTTTTTCTTCTTTCTTCTCTCTTCTTTCTTCTTCTTTCTTCTTCTTTTCTTTTTCTTTCTTTCTTCTTCTTCTTCTTTTCTTCTTTCTCTTTCTTCTCTTCTTCTCTTTCTTCTTCTTTCTTCTTTCTTCTTCTTTTCTTCTTCTTTCTTTCTTCTTCTTTCTTCTTCTTTTCTTTCTTTCTTCTTTTTTCTTCTTTCTTTTCTTTCTTCTTTCTTCTTCTTTCTTTCTCTTCTTTCTTCTTTTTTCTTCTTCTTTTTCTTCTTCTTTTCTTCTTCTTTCTTTTTCTTCTTTTTCTTCTTTCTTTCTTCTTTCTTTCTTCTTCTTTTTCTTCTTTTTCTTTCTTTCTTCTTCTTTTTCTTTTCTTCTTCTCTTTCTTTTCTTTCTTCTTTCTTTTTCTTCTTTTCTCTTCTTCTTCTTCTTCTTTTTCTTTCTTTCTTTCTTCTTCTTTCTTCTTCTTCTTCTTCTTTCTTCTTCTCTTTCTTCTTCTTTCTTCTTCTTTTCTTTCTTCTTTTCTTTTCTCTTTCTTTTTCTTCTCTTCTTTCTTTTTTCTTTCTTCTCTTCTTCTTTCTTTCTTTTCTCTTCTCTTTTTCTTCTTCTCTTTCTTCTTTTTCTTCTTTCTCTTTCTTTTCTTCTTCTTTCTCTTCTTTTCTTTCTTTCTTCTTCTCTTTCTTCTTTTTCTTTCTTTCTTTTTCTTTCTTTTTCTTTTCTTTCTTCTTCTTTTCTTTCTTCTTCTTTCTTTCTTTCTTTTCTTCTCTTTCTTCTTCTTCTTCTTTTCTTTCTCTTTCTTCTTTTCTTCTTCTTCTTTTTCTTTCTCTTCTTCTTCTTTTCTCTTTCTCTTTCTTCTTTTTCTTCTTCTTCTTCTTTTTCTCTTCTTCTCTTTCTTTTCTTTCTTCTTCTTTTCTTTCTTTCTTTTTCTTCTTTCTTTCTTTTCTTTCTCTTCTTCTTTCTTCTTCTTTCTCTTTCTTCTTTTCTCTTCTTTTTCTTTCTTCTTTCTCTTCTTCTTTCTTCTCTTTTTCTCTTCTTTTCTTCTTTCTTTTTTCTTCTTCTTCTTCTTTCTTTCTTTTCTTTCTTTCTTCTTTTCTTTCTTCTTCTTTTCTTCTTCTTCTTTCTTCTTTCTCTTTCTTTTTCTTCTTCTTCTTTCTTTCTCTTTTTTCTCTTCTTTCTTCTTTCTTCTTTCTTCTTTCTTTCTTCTTTTCTTTTTCTTCTTTTCTTTCTTCTCTTTCTTTTTCTTTCTTCTTCTTTCTTCTTTCTTTCTTCTTTCTTCTTTTCTTCTCTTTCTTCTTCTTTTTCTTCTTCTTTCTTCTCTTCTTTCTTTTCTTCTTCTTTCTTCTTTCTTTTTCTTCTCTTCTCTTTTCTTCTTCTTTTCTTCTTCTTTCTTTCTTTCTTCTTTCTTTTCTTCTTCTTCTTTCTTTTTCTCTTCTTCTTTTCTTTTTCTTTCTTCTTCTTTCTTCTTCTTTCTTCTTTCTTCTTTTCTTTTCTTTCTTTCTTTCTTTCTCTTCTTTCTTCTCTTTCTCTTTTCTTCTTCTTCTTCTTCTTCTTTTCTTCTTCTCTTCTCTTCTTCTTCTTTCTTTCTTTCTTTCTTCTTTCTTTTCTTCTTTCTTCTTTTCTTTCTTCTTTTCTCTTTCTTTCTTCTTTCTTCTTTCTTTCTCTTTTTTCTTCTCTTTCTTCTTTCTTTTCTTTTCTTCTTTCTTCTTTTCTTTCTTTCTTTCTTCTTTTCTCTTTCTTTCTTCTTCTTTCTTCTTTTTCTTTTCTTTTCTTTCTTCTTTCTTCTTCTTCTTTCTTTTCTTTCTTCTTTCTTCTTCTTTTCTCTTTCTTCTTTTCTTCTTTTCTTTCTTCTTTTCTTTCTTTTTCTTTTCTTCTTCTTCTTTCTTTTCTTCTTCTTTCTTTCTTCTCTTTCTTCTTCTCTTTCTTCTCTTCTTTTCTTCTTTCTCTTCTTTTTCTTTCTTCTTTCTTTCTCTTCTTTCTTCTTTCTTTCTTTTTCTTTTTCTCTTTCTTCTTTTCTTCTTCTTTTCTTCTTTTCTTTTCTTCTTTTTCTTTCTCTTCTTTTTCTTTCTTTCTTTTCTTTCTCTTTTCTTTTTCTCTTTCTTTTTCTTTTCTTTCTTCTTCTTTCTCTTCTTTCTTCTTTTCTTCTTCTTCTTTTTTCTTCTTCTTTTCTTTTTCTTCTCTCTTCTCTTTTTCTTTCTTTCTTCTTTCTTTTCTTCTTCTTTTCTTCTTTCTTTCCTTTCTTTTTCTTTTCTCTTTCTTCTTCTTTTTCTCTTTTTCTTCTTTTCTTTTCTTTCTTCTTTCTTTCTTCTTTTCTTTCTCTTTCTTCTTTTCTCTTCTTTCTTTTCTTCTCTTTCTTCTTCTTTCTTCTTTCTTCTTCTCTTTCTTTCTTCTTCTTCTTCTTTTCTTCTTTCTTCTTCTTTCTTTTTCTTCTTTTCTTTTTCTTCTTTTCTTCTTTCTTCTCTTTCTTTCTTTCTTCTTTCTTCTTTTCTTCTTTCTTTCTTTTCTTCTTCTTCTTTCTTTCTTCTTCTTTTCTTTCTTTCTTCTTCTTCTTTCTTCTCTTCTTTCTTCTTTTCTTCTTTTTTTCTTTCTTCTTCTTTCTTCTTCTTTTCTTTCTTTCTTTCTTCTTTCTTCTTCTTTTCTTCTTTTCTTTCTTCTTTCTTCTTTTCTTTTTTTTCTTTCTTTCTCTTTTCTTCTTTTCTTCTCTTTTCTTCTTTCTCTTTCTTCTTCTTTCTTTTTCTTTCTTCTTCTCTTTTCTTCTTCTTTTTTCTTCTTTTTCTTTTCTTTTCTTCTTCTCTTCTTTCTTTTCTCTTCTTTTCTTTTCTTTCTTTTTCTTCTTCTTTCTTCTTTTCTTCTTCTTTTTCTTTCTTCTTTCTTCTTTCTTCTTCTTCTCTTTCTTTTTCTTTTCTTCTTCTTTCTTCTCTTTCTTTTCTTCTTCTTCTTTCTTTTCTTCTTTCTTCTTTCTTCTTTCTTCTTCTTCTTCTTTTCTTCTTCTTCTTTTTTCTTTCTTTTCTTCTCTTTCTTCTTTCTCTTCTTTTCTTCTTCTTTTCTTTCTTCTTTTCTTCTTTTTCTTCTTTCTTCTTTTCTTCTTTTTTCTTCTTCTCTTCTCTTTCTTCTTTCTTCTTCTTCTTCTTTTTTCTTTTCTTCTTTTCTTTCTTTCTTTTCTCTTTCTTCTTCTCTTTTCTTCTTTCTTTTTCTCTTTTCTTTTTCTTCTTTTCTTCTTTTCTTTCTTCTTCTTTCTCTCTTTTTCTTCTTCTTTTTCTTTTCTTCTTCTTTCTTTCTTCTTTTTCTTCTCTTTCTTCTTTTCTTCTTCTTTTCTTTCTTTTTCTCTTCTTCTTTCTTCTTTTCTTTCTCTTCTTCTTTTTTCTTTCTTTTCTTTTCTTTCTCTTCTTCTTTCTTCTTCTTCTTTCTTTTCTTCTTTTCTTCTTCTTTTCTTTCTTCTCTTCTTTCTTCTTTTTCTTCTTCTTCTTTTCTTTCTTTCTTCTTTTCTTTCTTTTCTTCTTTCTTCTCTTCTTCTTTTCTTCTTCTTTCTTTTTCTTCTTTTCTTTCTCTTCTTTCTTTCTTCTTCTTCTTTCTTTTCTTCTTTTCTTTCTTCTTTTCTTTTTCTTCTCTTCTTCTTTTCTTCTTTCTCTTTTCTTCTTTCTTTCTCTTCTTCTTTCTTCTTTTCTTTCTTTTTTCTTCTTTCTTCTCTTCTTTCTCTTTTCTTCTTTTTCTTTCTTCTTTCTTCTTCTTCTTTCTTCTTTTCTTTCTTTTTCTCTTCTTCTTTTCTCTTTCTTTCTCTTCTTCTTCTTTCTTCTTCTTTCTTTCTTCTTTTCTTCTTTTTTCTTTTTCTTCTTCTTTCTTCTTCTTCTTTTCTTTCTCTTCTTCTTTCTTCTTTTTCTCTTCTTTTCTCTTCTCTTTCTTCTTTTCTCTTTCTTCTTTTCTTCTCTTCTTCTTTTTCTTTTTCTTCTTTCTTTCTTTCTTTTCTTCTTCTTCTTCTTCTTCTTTCTTTCTTTCTTCTCTTTTCTTCTTCTTTCTTTCTTCTTTCTTTTCTTCTTCTTTCTCTTTCTTCTTTTCTTTTCTTCTTCTTTTCTTCTTTCTCTTCTTCTTTTCTTCTTTCTTCTTCTTTCTTCTTCTCTTCTTCTTTTTTCTCTTCTCTTCTTCTTTTCTTCTTCTTTCTCTTCTTCTTCTTTCTTTCTTTCTTTTCTTTCTTCTTTCTTCTTCTTTCTCTTTTTCTTCTTCTTTCTTCTTTCTTCTTCTCTTTCTTTTCTTCTTCTTTCTTTTCTTTCTTCTTTTCTTTCTCTTCTTTTCTTTCTTTCTTTTTCTTCTTTTCTTCTTTCTCTTTTCTTTCTCTCTTCTTTCTCTTTCTTTCTTTTTTCTTTTCTTCTTCTTTCTCTTTCTTCTTCTCTTTTCTCTTTCTTCTTCTCTTTCTTCTTTCTCTTCTTTCTTCTTTTTTCTTTTCTCTTCTTCTTTCTCTTTTCTTCTTCTTCTTCTTTTCTTTTCTTCTTTCTTTACTTCTTTCTCTTCTTCTTTTCTTCTTTTTCTTTCTTCTTCTTTCTTCTTCTTCTTCTTTTCTTCTTTTCTCTTTCTTTTTCTCTTCTTTTCTTTCTTCTTTCTTCTTCTTCTTTTCTTCTTCTTTTCTTTCTTTCTTTCTTTCTTTTTCTTCTTCTTTTCTTCTTCTTTTCTTCTTCTTTCTTCTTTTCTTTCTTCTCTTTTCTTCTTCTTCTTCTTTCTCTTTTTCTTCTTTCTTTCTTCTTTCTTTTCTTCTTTTTCTTCTTTCTTTCTTCTCTTTCTTTTCTCTTCTTTTCTTCTTCTTTTCTTCTTTCTTTCTCTTTCTCTTCTTTCTTCTTTCTTTCTTCTTTCTTCTTCTTTTCTTTCTCTTTCTCTTCTTTCTTCTTTTCTTTCTTTTCTTTCTCTTCTTTTCTTCTTTCTCTTTTTTTTCTTTTCTTCTTCTTTCTTCTTCTTTTCTTCTTCTTTTCTCTTCTTTCTTTCTTCTTTCTTCTCTTCTTCTTTCTTCTTCTCTTTTCTTTTCTTCTTTCTTCTTCTTCTTTCTTTTTCTTCTTCTTTCTTTTCTTTTCTCTTTTCTTTCTTTCTTCTTCTTCTTTCTTCTTTTCTTTTCTTCTTCTTTTCTTCTTTTCTTCTTTTCTTTCTTTCTTCTTCTCTTTCTTTCTTTCTTTCTTCTTCTTCTTCTTTTTCTTCTTCTTCTTTCTTCTCTTTCTTTCTTCTTTCTTCTTCTTCTTTCTCTTTTCTTCTTCTCTTTTCTTTCTCTTTCTTTCTTCTTCTTCTTTCTCTTTCTTCTTTTCTTTCTTTTCTTCTTTCTTCTCTTTCTTCTTTCTTTTCTTCTTTTCTTCTTTTCTTCTTTCTTCTTTTTCTTTCTCTTCTTTCTTCTTTCTCTTTTCTTCTTTTCTTCTTTTTCTTTATCTTTCTTCTTCTTCTTTTCTTCTTCTTTCTTCTTTCTCTCTTCTTCTTTTTCTTCTTCTCTTCTTCTTTCTTTCTTTCTTTCTTCTTCTTCTTCTTTTTCTTCTCTTCTTTCTTTTCTTCTTCTTTTCTCTTCTCTTTCTCTTCTTCTTTTCTTCTTTTCTTTTTCTTCTTTCTTTTCTTTTCTTCTTTCTTTTCTTTCTCTTCTTCTTTTCTTCTTTCTTCTTTCTCTTCTTCTTCTCTTTTCTTTCTTCTTTTCTTCTTTTTCTCTTTTCTTCTTTCTTCTTCTTTTCTTCTCTTTCTTTTCTTTCTTTTCTTCTTTTCTTCTTTCTTTCTTCTTTCTTCTTCTTTCTCTTTTCTTTTCTTCTTCTTTTTCTTTCTTTCTTTCTCTTCTTCTCTTTTCTTTCTTCTTCTTTCTTTCTTTCTCTTTCTTCTTTTTCTTCTCTTTTCTTTCTTCTTTTCTTCTTCTTTCTTTCTTCTTTCTTTCTTTCTTTCTCTTCTTTCTTCTTTCTTCTTTTCTTTCTTCTTTTCTTCTTTCTTCTTTCTTTCTTTTCTCTTTCTTCTTCTTTCTCTCTTTTCTTTCTTCTTTCTTCTCTTCTCTTCTTTTCTTCTTTCTTCTTTCTTCTTCTTTTCTCTCTTTTTTCTTTTCTTTCTTTCTTCTTCTTTTCTCTTCTTTTCTTCTTCTTCTCTTTTTTCTTTCTTCTTTCTTCTCTTTTTCTCTTTCTTTCTTCTTCTTCTTTTCTTTCTTTTCTTCTTCTTTCTTCTTCTCTTTTCTTCTTTTCTTTCTTCTTTTTCTTTCTTTCTTTTCTTTTTCTTCTCTTTCTTCTCTTTTTTCTTTCTTTTCTTCTTCTTCTTCTTCTTTCTCTTTTTTTCTTCTTTCTTCTTTTCTTTCTTCTTTTCTTCTTCTTCTTCTTTTCTCTTTTCTTCTTTCTCTTCTTCTTTCTTCTTTCTTTCTTCTTCTTTTTCTTCTTCTTTTCTTTTCTTCTTCTTCTTTCTTCTTTCTTCTTTTCTTCTTCTTTCTTCTTTTCTTCTTTTTCTTTCTTTCTTCTTCTTTCTTTTCTTCTTTCTTCTCTTTTCTTCTTCTCTTCTTTCTCTTTTTCTTTCTTCTCTTTCTTTCTTCTTTCTTCTTCTTTCTCTTCTTCTTTTCTTCTTCTTTTCTTTTTTCTTTCTTCTTCTTTCTCTTTCTCTTCTCTTCTTTCTTTCTTCTTTTCTTTTCTTCTTTTCTTCTTCTTCTCTTTCTTCTTCTTTTCTTTTTTCTTCTTCTTCTTTTTTCTTCTTTTCTTCTCTTCTTTCTTTTTTCTTTTCTTTTCTTCTTCTCTTTTTCTTCTTTCTTTCTTTTCTTCTTCTTCTTTCTTCTTCTTTCTTTTTCTTCTCTTTCTTCTCTTTTCTTCTTTCTTCTTTTCTTCTCTTTTCTTTCTTTTTCTTCTTCTTTCTTCTTTTCTTTTTCTTCTTCTTCTTCTTCTTTCTTTTCTTCTCTTTTTCTTCTTCTTCTTTTCTTTTCTTTCTTTCTTTTCTTTCTTCTCTTCTTTCTCTTTTTTCTTTCTTCTTCTTTCTTCTTTCTTTCTCTTTTCTTCTTCTTTTTTCTTTCTCTTTCTTTCTTTTTCTTCTTTTCTCTTCTTTTCTTCTTCTTCTTCTTCTCTTTCTTCTTCTTTTTCTTCTTCTTCTTTTTCTTTTTTCTTTCTTCTTTCTTTTCTTCTTTCTTTCTTCTTTCTTCTTTTTCTTTTCTTCTTCTTTCTTCTTTCTTTTCTTCTTCTTTTTCTTTCTTTCTCTTCTTTTTCTTCTTCTTTTCTTTTCTTTTTCTTCTTTCTCTTTCTTTTCTTCTCTTCTTCTTTTTTCTTCTTTTTCTTTCTTCTTTTCTTTTCTTCTTCTTTCTTTTCTTTTTCTTTCTTTTCTTTCTTCTTTTTCTTCTTCTTTTCTCTTCTCTTCTTTCTTCTTTCTTTTTCTTCTTCTTCTCTTTTTTCTTTCTTCTCTTCTTTTCTTTCTTCTTTTCTTTCTCTTCTTTCTTCTTCTTTTCTTTCTTTCTTTTCTTCTTCTTTTCTTCTTTTTCTTCTTTCTTCTTCTTTTCTTCTTCTTTCTCTTCTTTCTTTTTCTTTTCTTCTTCTTTTCTTCTTTCTTTCTTCTTTCTTTTCTTCTTTCTCTCTTTCTTTCTTTCTTCTTCTTTCTCTTTTTCTCTTCTTTTCTTTTTCTCTTCTTTCTTCTTCTTTCTTTCTTTCTTTCTTTTTCTTCTTTCTTTCTTTTCTCTTTTTCTTTTCTTCTTCTTTTCTTTTCTTCTCTTTCTTTCTTCTTTCTTTTTTTCTTCTCTTCTTTTCTTCTTTTCTTTTTCTTCTTTCTTTCTTCTTTCTTTCTTTCTCTCTTTTCTTCTTTTCTTTCTTTTTCTTTCTTCTTTTTTTCTCTCTTCTTTCTTTCTTCTTCTTTCTTCTTCTTCTTTTCTTCTTTCTTCTTCTTCTCTTCTTTTCTTTTTCTTCTTTCTTCTTCTTCTTTTTCTTTCTTTCTTCTTCTTTCTTCTTTCTCTTTCTTTCTTCTTCTTTCTTTTCTTCTTTCTTTCTTTTTCTTTTCTCTCTTTTTCTTCTTTCTTCTTCTTTTCTTCTTTCTTCTTCTTTCTTTCTTCTTCTCTTTTCTTTCTTTTTCTCTTCTTTCTTTCTTTCTCTTCTTTCTTTCTTTTCTTTCTTTTTCTTCTTTTCTTCTTCTTTCTTTTCTTTTTCTTCTTTCTTTTCTTCTTTTTCTTTTCTTCTTTCTTCTTTTCTTCTTTTTCTTCTTTCTTCTTCTTCTTTTCTCTTTCTTCTTTTTTTCTCTTCTTTTTCTTTCTTCTTCTTTCTTTCTTCTTTTTTTCTTTTCTTTCTTTCTTTTCTTCTTCTTTTCTTTTCTTCTTCTTTTCTTCTTTTCTTTCTTTTTCTTCTTTCTTTCTTCTTTCTTTTCTTTCTCTTTTCTTCTTTCTTCTTCTCTTCTTCTTTTCTTTCTTTCTTCTTTCTTTTCTTTCTTCTTTCTTTCTTCTTCTCTTTCTTTTCTTTCTTCTTTCTTTCTTTCTTCTTCTTCTTTTCTTCTTTCTTCTTCTTTTTCTTTTCTTCTTTCTTCTCTTTTCTTCTTCTTCTTTCTTCTTTTTCTTCTTTTCTTCTTTTCTTCTTCTTTCTTCTTCTTTTTTCTTCTTTTTCTTTCTTCTTCTTCTTTCTTCTTCTTTTTCTTCTTCTTCTTTTTCTTTCTTTCTTTCTTTTCTTCTTCTTTTCTTCTTCTTTCTTTCTTTTCTTCTTTCTTTTCTTCTTTCTTCTCTTTCTTCTTTCTTTTCTTTTTCTTTCTTTCTTCTTCTTCTTTCTTTTCTTCTCTTCTTTCTTTCTTTTTCTTTCTTCTTCTTCTTTCTCTTCTTTCTTTTCTTCTTTCTTCTTTTCTTCTTCTTTCTTTCTTTTCTTCTTTCTTTCTTTTTTTCTTTTCTTTCTTCTTTCTTTTCTTCTTCTCTTCTTTCTTCTTCTTCTTTTCTTCTTCTCTTTCTTTTCTTCTCTTTCTTTTCTTTCTTTCTTCTTCTTTCTTTCTTTCTTCTCTTTCTTCTTTCTTTTCTTCTTCTTCTTTCTTCTCTTTCTTCTCTTTCTTTTCTCTTTCTTCTTCTTTCTTTCTTCTCTTTCTTTTCTTCTTCTTTCTCTTCTTTCTTCTTCTTTTCTTTTCTTCTTCTTTCTTCTTTTTCTTCTTTCTCTTCTTTTTTCTTTCTTCTTCTTTCTTCTTTTTCTTCTTTTCTTCTTCTTTTTCTTTCTTTTCTTCTTCTTCTTCTTTTCTTCTTTCTTCTTCTTTCTTCTTCTTTTCTCTTTTCTTCTTCTTTCTCTTCTTTCTTTTCTTTCTTTTCTTCTTCTTTTTCTTTTCTTTTCTTCTCTTTTCTTTCTTCTTCTTTCTTTTTCTTTCTTTCTTTTTCTTCTCTTCTTTTCTTCTTCTTCTTCTTTTCTTTCTTTTCTTTCTTCTTCTCTTCTCTTTCTTTCTCTTTCTTTCTTCTTCTTTCTTCTTTTCTTTCTTTCTTCTTCTCTTTCTTTTCTTCTTCTTTCTTTCTTCTTTCTTCTCTTTCTCTTCTTTCTTTTCTTCTTTCTTCTTTCTTTCTCTTCTTCTTTCTTCTTTTTCTTCTTCTCTTTCTTTTTCTTCTCTTCTTTCTTTCTTTCTCTTTTCTTCTTTCTTTCTCTTTTTCTTCTTCTTTTCTCTCTTTTTCTTTTTCTTCTCTTTCTTCTTTCTTCTTTTCTTTCTTTCTTTTCTTTTCTTCTTTTCTTTTCTTTTCTTCTTTCTCTTCTTTTTCTTTCTTTCTTTTCTTCTTTTCTTCTTCTTCTCTTTCTTTTCTCTTCTTCTTCTTTCTTCTTTCTTTCTTTCTTCTTTCTTTCTCTTTTCTTCTTTTTCTTCTTTCTTCTTTCTTTTTCTTCTTTTTCTTCTTTCTTCTTCTCTTCTTCTCTTTTCTCTTTTCTTCTTTTCTTCTTTTCTTCTTTCTTTCTTTTCTCTTCTTCTTCTTTTCTTTTTTCTTTCTTTCTTCTTTTCTCTTCTTCTTCTTTCTTCTTTTCTTTCTTTCTTTCTTCTTCTTTCTTTTTTTCTTTCTTCTTCTCTTTTCTTTCTTTTTTCTTCTTCTTTCTTTCTTTCTTTTCTTCTTTTTCTTTCTTCTTTCTCTTCTTTCTTCTTTCTTTCTCTTCTTCTTTCTCTTTTTCTTTTCTTCTTCTTTTTTCTTTTTCTTCTCTTTCTTTTCTCTTTCTTCTTTTCTTCTTTCTTCTTTTCTTTTCTCTTTCTTTTTTCTTCTCTCTTTCTTTTTTTTCTTTCTTCTCTTTCTTCTTTCTTTCTTTCTTTTCTCTTTCTTCTTTCTTTTCTTTTTCTTTCTTCTTTCTTTTCTTTCTCTTTCTTTCTTTTTCTTCTCTTTTCTTCTTTCTCTTCTTCTTCTTTCTTTCTTTCTTCTTCTCTCTTTTCTTTCTTCTTTTCTCTTCTTTCTTCTTTTCTTTTCTTCTTTCTTTCTTCTTTCTTCTTCTTCTTCTTTCTTTCTTTCTTCTTCTTTCTTCTTTTCTTTTCTCTTTTCTTCTTCTTTCTTCTTTTCTTTTCTTCTTCTTCTTTTCTTTTCTTCTTCTTTTCTTTTCTTCTTTTCTTCTTCTTCTTTCTTTTCTTTCTTTCTTTCTTCTTTCTTTTCTTTCTTCTTCTTTCTTCTCTTCTTTCTTCTCTTTTCTTTCTCTTTCTTCTTCTTTTTCTTTTCTTCTTTCTTCTTCTTTTCTCTTCTCTTTCTTCTTTTTCTTTCTCTTTCTTCTTCTTTTCTTCTTCTTCTTCTTTCTTCTTCTTCTTCTTTCTCTTCTTTCTTTTCTTCTTCTTTCTTCTTCTTTCTTCTTTCTTTTCTTTTCTTCTTTTCTCTTCTTCTTTCTTCTTCTTCTTTCTTCTTTCTTCTTCTTTCTTCTTTTTTCTTTTCTTTTCTTCTTCTTTTCTTCTCTTTCTTCTTTTCTCTTTTTCTTCTTCTTTCTTTCTTTCTTTTCTTCTTTTCTTCTTTTTTCTTTTCTCTTCTTTTTTCTTTCTTTCTTTTCTTCTTTCTTCTCTTCTTCTTCTTCTTCTTTTCTTTCTTCTTTTCTTTCTTCTTTCTTCTTTCTTTCTTTCTTCTTCTTCTTTTCTTCTTCTTTCTTCTTTCTTCTCTTTTTCTTTTCTTTCTTCTTCTTTCTTTCTTTCTTCTTTTTCTCTTCTCTTTTTTTCTTTCTTTCTTTTCTTCTTCTTCTTTTCTTTTCTTCTTTTTCTCTTCTTCTTCTTCTTTTCTCTTTCTTTCTCTTCTTCTTTCTCTTTTCTTCTTTTTCTTTCTCTCTTCTTTCTTTCTTTTTTCTTCTTTCTTCTTCTCTTTTCTTCTTTTTCTTCTTTCTTTCTTCTTTCTTTTTCTTCTCTTTCTTTCTTTCTTTCTCTTTCTTCTTTTCTTTTCTTTTCTTTCTTCTTCTTCTTTTCTTCTTTTCTTTCTCTTCTTTCTCTTCTTCTTTTCTTCTTTCTTCTTTCTTCTTTTCTTTCTTTTCTTCTTCTTTTCTTTTTTCTTTCTTCTTTCTTTTCTTCTTTTTCTTCTTCTTTCTTTCTTCTTTCTTTTTTCTCTTTTCTTTCTTTCTCTTTCTTCTTTTTCTTTCTTCTTCTCTTTTTCTCTTTCTTCTTCTTCTTCTTCTTTTCTTCTCTCTTTCTTTCTTTTTCTTCTTTTCTTTTTCTTCTTTCTTCTTTTTCTTCTTTCTTTCTTCTTTCTTCTTCTTTCTTTTCTTTCTCTTCTTTCTTCTTTTTCTTCTCTTTCTTCTCTTTCTTTTCTTCTTTTTCTTCTTTCTCTTTTTCTTCTTCTTTCTTCTTTCTTTCTTCTTCTTCTTTTCTTTTTTTCTTTCTTCTTCTTCTTTTCTTCTCTTTCTTCTTTCTTTCTTTCTTTCTTCTTTCTTTTCTTCTTTCTTCTTTTCTTTCTTTTCTTCTTTCTCTTCTCTTCTCTTTCTTTTCTTTTCTTCTTTCTTTTCTTTCTTCTTTTTCTTTCTTTCTTCTTCTTTTCTTTTCTTTCTTCTTTTTTCTTCTTTTCTTTTCTTCTTCTTCTTCTTTCTTTCTTCTCTCTTTTCTTCTTTCTTTCTTCTCTTCTTCTTTTCTTTTTCTTTTCTTTCTTTTTCTTTCTTTCTTTTTCTTTCTTCTTTCTTTCTTCTTTCTTCTTTCTTTTTCTTCTCTTCTTTCTTCTCTTTCTTCTTTTCTTCTTCTTTCTTTCTTTTCTTTTCTTCTTTCTCTTTCTTTCTTCTTCTTTCTTTTCTTTCTTTCTCTTCTTTCTTCTTCTTCTTTCTTTCTTCTCTTTCTTCTTCTTCTTTTTCTTCTTTCTTTCTCTTTCTCTTCTTCTTTCTTCTTTCTTTCTCTTTTCTCTTTTCTTCTTTCTTTTCTTCTTCTTTCTCTTCTTTTCTTTCTTTCTTCTTCTTCTTCTTTTCTCTTTCTTTTCTTTCTTCTTCTTTCTTTTCTTTCTTTCTTCTCTTCTTTCTTCTTTCTCTTTTCTTCTTCTTCTTTCTTTTCTTTTCTTTCTTTTCTTTCTTTCTTTCTTCTTTCTTTTTCTTCTCTTCTTTCTTTTTCTTCTTCTTTCTTTCTTCTTTCTCTTTCTTTCTTCTTTCTCTTCTTTCTTTTCTTTCTTTCTTCTTTTCTTCTTTCTTTCTTCTTTTCTTCTCTTTCTTCTTTTCTTCTTCTTTTTCTTTCTTCTTTTCTCTTTCTTTTTCTTTCTTCTCTTCTTCTTTTCTTCTTCTTCTTTTTCTTCTTCTTTCTTTCTTTCTCTTTCTTTCTTTTCTTCTTTTTCTTTTCTTCTCTTTCTTTTCTTTCTCTTTCTTCTTTTCTTTCTTTCTTCTTCTTCTTTCTTCTTCTTTTTTCTTTTTCTTCTTTTCTCTTTTCTTCTTCTCTTTCTTCTTCTTTCTTTTCTTTTCTTCTTTCTTTCTTTTCTTTCTTCTTTCTTCTTTTCTTTCTTCTTCTTCTTCTTCTTTTTTCTTCTCTTTTTCTTTTCTTTTCTTCTCTTCTTTTCTTTCTTCTTCTTTTCTTCTTTTCTTTCTTTTCTTCTCTTTCTTCTTCTTTTTCTTCTTTTCTTTCTCTTTCTTCTTTCTTTTTTCTTTCTTTTTCTTCTTTTCTTCTCTTTCTTTTTCTTTCTTCTTCTTTCTTTTCTTCTTTTTCTCTTTTCTCTTCTTTTCTCTTTCTTCTTTCTTTCTTCTCTTTTCTTTCTTCTTTTCTTTCTCTCTTTCTTTCTTTCTTTTCTTCTTCTTTCTTTCTTCTTCTTTCTTTTCTTCTTCTTTCTTTTCTTTTTCTCTTCTTTCTTTCTTCTCTTCTTCTTCTTTTCTTTCTTCTCTTCTTCTTCTCTTTCTTTCTTTCTTCTTCTTTTCTTCTTTCTTTTCTTTCTTCTTTTCTTTCTTTCTTCTCTTTTCTTCTTTCTTTTCTTTTTCTCTCTTCTCTTCTTTTTCTTTCTTCTTTCTTTTTCTTTCTTCTCTCTTTCTTCTTTCTTCTTTTCTTCTTTTCTTTCTTCTCTTTTCTTTCTTCTTTTCTTCTTTCTTTCTTCTTCTTTCTTTCTCTTTCTTCTTCTTTCTTTCTTTTTCTTTCTTTTTCTTTCTTCTTCTTCTTTTCTTTCTTCTTCTTTTCTTCTTTCTTTCTTTCTCTTTTTCTTCTCTTTCTTTCTTCTTTTCTTCTTCTTTCTTCTTTCTCTTTCTTTTTCTTCTCTTCTTCTTCTTTCTTCTTCTTTTTCTTTCTTCTTTCTTTCTTTTCTTCTTTTCTTTCTTCTCTTCTTTTCTTCTTTTCTTCTTTCTTCTTTCTTTTTCTTTTCTTCTTTCTCTTTCTCTTCTTTCTTCTTCTTCTTTTCTTCTTCTTTTCTTTTCTTTCTCTTCTTTTCTCTTTCTTCTTCTTCTTCTTTCTTTTCTTCTTTCTTCTTTCTCTTTCTTCTTTTCTTTCTTTTTTCTTCTTCTTTCTTCTTCTTCTTCTTCTTTCTTCTCTTTCTTTCTTCTTCTTCTTTTTCTTTTCTTTCTTCCTTTCTTCTTTCTTCTTCTCTTCTTCTTTTTTCTTTTTCTTTCTTTCTTTTCTCTTCTTTCTTCTTCTTTTTCTTTTCTTTCTTTCTTCTTTTCTCTTTCTTCTTTTCTTCTTCTTTTTTCTTTCTTCTTCTTTTCTTCTCTTCTTTTTTCTTTCTCTTCTTTTCTTCTTTCTTCTTTTCTTTCTTCTTTCTCTTCTCTTCTTTTTCTTCTTTCTTTTCTTCTTCTTCTTTCTTCTTTCTTTCTTCTTTCTTTTCTTTTTCTTCTTCTCTTTCTCTTCTTCTTTCTTCTTCTTTTCTTCTTTCTTTCTTCTTTCTTTTCTTTCTTTTCTTTTTCTTTCTTCTTTTTTCTTTCTTTTCTTTCTTCTTTCTTCTTCTTCTTTTTTCTTTCTTCTTCTTTCTTCTCTTTTCTTCTTTCTTCTCTTTCTTTCTCTTCTTTCTTTCTTCTCTTCTTTCTTTCTTTTTCTCTTCTTCTTCTTCTTTTTCTTTCTTCTTTTCTTTCTTCTTTCTTTCTTCTTTCTTTCTTCTTTTCTTCTTCTTCTTTTTCTTTCTTTCTTTCTTTCTTCTTTCTTCTTTCTTTTCTTTCTTTCTTCTTCTTTCTTCTTTCTTCTTTTCTTTTTCTTTCTTCTTCTTCTCTTTTCTTCTTTCTTCTCTTTTTCTTCTTTCTTCTTTCTTCTTTTCTTCTTTCTTTCTTCTTTTTTCTTTCTTTCTTTTCTCTTTCTCTTCTTTCTTCTTCTCTTTTCTTTTCTCTTCTTCTTCTTTTCTTTCTCTTCTTCTTTCTTTCTTCTTTTTTCTTTCTCTTTTCTTTTCTTTCTTTCTTCTTCTTTCTTTTTTCTCTTCTTTCTTCTTTCTTTTCTTTCTTTTTTCTTCTTCTCTTCTTTCTTTTCTTTCTTCTCTTCTTTCTTTCTTCTTTCTTTTCTTCTTCTTTCTTTTCTTCTTCTCTTTCTTCTTTTCTTTCTTTTCTTCTTTCTCTTTTCTTCTTTCTTTCTCTTTTTCTTTTCTTCTTCTTCTTTTTCTTTCTTCTTTCTCTTTCTTTTCTTCTTTTCTTTCTTCTTCTCTTTTCTTTCTTCTTTTCTTCTCTTCTTCTTCTTCTTTCTTTTCTCTTCTTCTTTCTTTCTTTTCTTTTTTCTTTTCTCTCTTTCTTTCTTTTTCTTTCTCTTCTCTTTCTTCTTCTTCTTTCTCTTTTTCTCTTCTCTTTTCTTCTTCTTTTCTTCTTCTCTTCTTTTCTTTCTTCTTTTTTCTTCTTTTCTCTTCTTTCTTTTCTTTTCTTCTTCTTTCTTCTTTCTTTCTTTCTTCTCTTCTTTTCTCTTTCTTCTTTTTCTTTCTTCTTTTCTTTCTTCTTCTTTTTCTTCTTTCTTTTCTTCTTCTCTTCTTCTTTTCTTCTTTCTTTCTTCTTTTTCTTCTTCTTCTTCTTTTTCTTTCTTCTTCTTTCTCTTCTTCTTTTCTTCTCTTCTTTTCTTTCTTCTTCTTTTTCTCTTTCTTCTTTTCTTCTTTCTTTCTTTCTTCTTTTCTTTCTTTTTCTTCTTCTTCTTTCTTCTTCTTTCTTTTCTTTTCTTCTTCTTTCTTTCTTCTCTTTTTCTTCTTCTTCTTTCTTCTCTTTCTTCTTTTCTTTTCTTTCTTTCTTTTTCTTCTTCTTCTCTTTCTTCTCTTTTCTCTTTCTTCTCTTCTTCTTTCTTTCTTCTTTCTTTTCTTCTCTTTTCTCTTCTTCTTTCTTCTTTCTTTTCTTCTTCTCTTCTTTTTCTTTCTTTCTTCTTTTCTTCTTTTCTTCTTTTCTTCTTTCTTTTTCTTCTTTCTTCTTTTCTTTCTTCTTTCTTTTTCTTCTTTCTTCTCTTTCTTTCTTTTTCTTTCTTCTTTTCTTCTTTTTCTTCTTTCTCTTTCTTTCTTCTTTTCTTTCTTTCTCTTCTTTTCTTTCTTCTTCTTCTTTCTTTTCTTTTCTCTTTCTTTTCTTCTTTCTTTCTTCTTTTTTTCTTTCTTCTTCTTCTTTTTCTTCTTCTTTCTTTTCTTTTTCTTCTCTTTCTTTTCTCTTTTCTTTCTTCTTCTTTTCTTTCTTCTTCTTTTCTTCTTTCTTCTTCTTTCTCTTCTTCTTCTTTTTTCTTTCTCTTTTTTCTCTTCTTTTCTTTCTTTTCTCTTCTTCTTTTTCTTCTTCTTTTCTTCTTCTTCTTCTCTTCTCTTTCTTCTTTCTTCTTCTTTTCTTCTTTCTCTTTCTTCTTTCTTCTTTTCTTTTTCTTCTTCTTCTTCTTTCTTCTTTCTTTTCTTCTTCTTTTCTTCTTCTTTTCTTCTTTTCTTTCTTCTCTTTCTTCTTTTCTTTCTCTTCTTCTTTCTTCTTCTTTCTCTTCTTTCTTTCTCTTCTTCTTTTTTCTTCTTTTCTTCTTCTTCTTCTTTCTTTCTTCTTTCTTCTTTTTCTTTTTTTCTCTTTCTTCTTCTTTCTTCTTTTTCTTTCTCTTCTCTTTCTTTCTTTCTTCTTTCTTTTCTTCTTCTTTCTTCTTCTTTCTTCTTCTTTTCTTCTTTTTCTTTCTCTTTCTTTCTTTCTTCTTTCTTTCTTCTTTCTTTCTTCTTTCTCTTTCTCTTTCTTCTTTCTTCTTTCTCTTTCTTCTTTCTTTCTTCTTCTTTTCTTCTTTCTTCTTTTCTTCTTTCTTTCTTTCTTCTTTCTTTCTTCTTCTTTCTTCTTTTTCTTTCTTCTTTCTTCTTTCTTCTTTCTTTCTTTTCTTCTTTCTTTTCTTCTTTCTCTCTTCTTTCTTCTTTTTCTTTCTTTCTTTTCTTCTTTCTTCTTCTTTTCTCTCTTCTTTCTTCTTTCTTCTTCTTTCTTTTCTCTTCTTTTTCTTCTTTTTCTTCTCTTTTCTTCTTTTCTTTCTCTTTTTCTTTCTCTTCTTCTTCTTTCTTCTTCTTCTTTCTTTTTCTTTTTCTTTCTTTCTTCCTTTCTCTTCTTTTCTCTTCTTCTTTTTTTCTCTTCTTCTTTTCTCTTCTATCTTTTCTTCTTTTCTTCTTCTTCTTCTTCTCTTTCTTCTTTCTTCTTCTTCTTTTCTTCTTCTTTTCTCTTCTTTCTTCTTTTCTCTTTTTTCTCTTCTTTCTTTCTTCTTTTCTTTCTTTCTCTCTCTTTCTTCTGTCTTTTCTTCTTTTTTCTTTTTCTTCTTTTTCTTTTCTTCTTTTTCTCTTTTTCCTTTTTTCTTTTCATTTCTCTCTTTTCTTTCTTT
>JAWZYV010019179.1:0-25144 GCA_038373885.1 Cheiracanthium punctorium
CGCTAAAAATTCCCAAGAATCATGTCTCCATAATGCCAATCTAAAGAGACCATTACCGCCCACCTTTCTAGCCAAAAAAATTAACTTTTTAGTAACGCTGACTCAGAAAGAACCCTTAAAGTTGTTCTAAAAGGTAGCCCAATTTATACTGATCGTAACGAAATCAAAGAAGTCCTAGCCTTCTCTTCTTATCCCGTTATCAGGCACGTATCCAAAAACACATTTTGGAGGGGTCCGGACCCCCTGGACCTCCCCCCTAAATACGTCTTTGCCCGTAATTAAACCAACTCCACAGTAAAAAAGACAGATCCCCTTCCCCTTTTTCCAAATTCACCTTACCCGTACTGACCAAAGTTCCGAAATTTTTTCTCTTACGACCCTCCATTCTTTTAAAAAAATCTCATGTGGACAACACATGACTTCCTTGCACGTCTGTGAAATCAAAAATCCTTCCGCTTCCTCCACCCTTCTTCCACTCTTCTTCTTAGATGTATTATTAGGCCGTTGCTATCCGGACCGACCGGTGCGGATAGCTTACAGGCTATTCGGCCCGTTCTGTAGTGCTGCCATCTATATTTAAATGTCCGTACTAATCATTCACCAATAATTTATTTAAAATTGTATGTTTATTTAGACCAAAGAAAACGAATTTCGTCCGCAATTTCTATTTTTAAAATTTATATTAAAACTGACTGAAAACTGACGCCAACACCGTAGGTAAAGTGGTATAAGTGATCATTTTCAAAATTAATTTTCTCGCTAACTATTTCACTTAGAGACACGGGATTTGTTTCATTAATTTTCTTAGACAAAGAGCAACATTCTTCTAAATATAAAGGGTAAGAAAGAGGGACTGTATAAAAACTAAATTTCGTATTTTAAATGTACACCACCCCTAGTAAAAAAATGTCATATATGAAAGCTAGTCTTAATTTGACGAACTTTTCTAATTGGAAGTATGTTTCGATCACTTACGGTTTAAAAAATAATTGCCTTAACATCTATTTTGAATCACCCGGTAACGGTATACTTATAAATCCTTTATTTTTAAGAATTATTATTTAAAACCAAAGAGTTAAATGATAAATTACCATGAATCAGAGTAAACTCTTGCACTTATAAAAAGAAAACCAGTAATAATAATCCATAACTGATTACGAATCAGACTAAAGGTGGTAATATATTACAGAGAACGTGCATGTTAAATCTGTAGAGTCTTATATTCTTTTTTTAGGATTGCCTGTTAGGCGAGAGATGGTATTTAAAATTTTTGAAAATGTTATAATTTGTTACCGAATGACTAGGACTTTGTCCTAAGAATACACACAAATTGAACAATCAGTTAATTAAATTAATAATTCAGTAATTAAATTATTTCTTTATTTTATTATTTTCAAGAGAATATATCATATTACCTTTAAGATTTTAGTTAATATGAGGCACATGGCTTCTGAATATTTTGATATTAGTTTGAATGTTTTATTGTCATTTATATATAATTCATCACTATTTAGAAGTTCCACAAAACTAGGAAATAAAAATGATTTAAATATTTTAGAGAAAAAAAAATGAAATTATTATGATTTTAAGTTTCATTAAAATTTAAATAAATCGTTTGAAGTCAATTCAGTTTCTATTCAGCTTTTAAAAATTTTCATTTATATAATTTTGAATATTTTGTCTAAAAAAATCTCAGTAAAATGATGTATCTTTCTAGATAGAATAGCTGATATAAAAAATGTGATAAAATATTTATTATCACATAGCTTTTAAATGTTTTTACTGGGTATAATATTCTTAAATGTAAACTGTTTGTACAGTACATGTATTTTGTGAGTTGAACAGGAATCAACCTCAAAGAAATTGCTTCACCGTACACTATTTCCGACGGTCATAGTATCTTTTGTTGGAGGAATCTTTCCTTTTTTCCAGGAAAAAGAAGGGAAGATTTCCCTCCCCTTCTTTCCTCCCTTTTATGACCTTCATGATCTTGACATGTGGCTTGGTTTTAAATTTTTGAGATTAATATGATAATAGATTAAAATTGAATGCTCTGAAATTACAAAAGCACTTCCTTTACTCAAAAACAAAAGAATTTGGGGGCAAGCCAATATTTGATTAAATATATTGTTACGAATTTTCGGGGCAACCCGCTGCTCTGGGGCTTAAAATGGTTTAAAATTCGTATTCTACGCTTCAAATAGATAAATTTTGCTTTTTGTTGCATCAAAATCGGCCAATTAGAACCGGAGATACGGAGGTTTCGATTTCCCATTCAAATACATGGGATTTCTAGAAAACTCGAGAAATATTAGTCCTAGAGCTTAGATCTCTTCACTTTTGAGGACTTATTTTTGGCGCCAAATTTGGCGATATTTCGCCAAAAGTCGCCAAGCTTGGCGACTTTTTGGTCATTTGGCGCGATTTTCCCAATGGGGCCTGGAAGTTGTTTTTCCTGCATTAAAAACGCATAATAACCTAACATTTCTCTTCTATGACGTAATCAAAATTCACGCTTTATGTAGAACCCTCGAGAAATTGACTTTTCTGGAAACCTCTTGTACCTCCTGCGTCGGCTATTTATAGAAGCGCGCATCGCCCCGAAGTTTCAGGGTGCGAGTTGAACATTCAATGTGTGAAGAGCTCTCAGTACGTTTGTTTTGTGTGAACTGATAGTGCTATAGAAGCTGTGTTTTAGCTTGCTTTGTGAAGCTGTTTTTAAAGTGCTGTGTGTAAATTCTTCATTGCTGTGTCTTAAGGGATAGTGTACTATATCCCTTGAATATTTCCACGGAATTTTAGCCTGTAAAAGTGACTTATTTTGTGTGAGAAATACAGCATTTGTGAGAGCTTCTGACCCAAGCGAATTGTTAAAAGCACGTTACTGCTAGATTGTGCTTGTGAATTGTGTACAGCTGATTGTCCTACGAAGTTCTAGAAGCAATAAAGTTTGTGTTCCATCCTGACAAGAGACTTTTTACTTTATACACCAACTGGACTTTAGAAAGACGAACCCCAGGAGTAGCAGAGTAATTCCGCAACATTTGGTGTCAGGCGTGGGGTTCTAAAGAAAGACTTTAATTTTCAGGTTTATGGTTTTGACTAGACAAAAAATGGAAGAACAACTTCAAAAGCTCATGAATATGATGCAGGAAATGAAAGCCGGACAAGACGAGATGAAAGCCGGACAGGACGAGATGAAAGCCGGACAAGAACAGATGAAGGCGGATTTAGAAAAGAAAATTGAAGCCGGACAAGAAGAGATGAAAACTGGGTTGCAGAAAATAGAGAAGAATCAAGAAAAGTTGGAGCAGTAGATAGAGAAGACCCAAGAAAATTTAGAAGAAATTAAGCAGGGCCAAGAAGAAATGGAGAAAAGAGTTTCTCTCTTAGAAGAAACTCAGACGAAATATGAACAAAGAATTGAAGGGAATGTTAAGGAATTACAGCAGGATATTTGCAAAATGCGTGAAGAATTTGAGAATAAAATTGAGGAAAAACTGGACTCTCTAGTGAAGATGGGAAAATTACCTGAAAACATCAAGTTGTCGTCACGCCGCCCAACAGTGAAACTAACGACCTATGATGGAAAGACTCCCTGGGAAGCTTATAAGACCCAATTCTTGATCGTCGCCAAAGCCAATGGTTGGAGCGAGTCCGAGAAAGCGGACCAACTGGCAGCTTCCCTTAGCGGAGATGCGATTAACGTATTGCAAACTATTGGAGCGACGAAGATAGGAGATTTTGACACCCTCGCAAGTGCCTTGGAGATGAAATTCGGAGAGAAGTGCCAGAAAGAATATAGTAGAATCCAACTTAAGTTAAGGATGCAGAGATCTGGCGAGACCCTTCAAGAGCTGGCTTCGGACATAGATAGGCTGTGTCATCTAGCCTACATGGACCACCTTGATAATGTCCGAGAAGAAATGGCGGTGTGTCATTTTATTGAAGCCATCCGTGATCCAGAAACCCAAAAGGCACTCATGTTGGAGGATTATCAGGATTTGAAATCTGCTCTCGTCTTCGCAATGAAGCTAGAAGCGGCTCAGCGGACCGTCAGGAAAGATCGGCATGCTGTTAGAGCTGTCACGGTCCAAGAGGCAGCTGACAAAGACACAGAGAGCGTCGAAAACAGGTTGAAGAGAATTGAAGATCTCATAGAACGAAAATTAAGATCCGATAGAACGAGAGATGGCCGAAAGAAAGTGAAATGCTGGAAGTGTGGTGTTGAAGGCCATGTACAAAAGCACTGTGGTCGAAAGTCTTATGACCAGCAAGAGGAATCTAAGAACATGAAAGAGGGAAACTAGGAGGTGGCCATCTCGCGGGGCGGAGGTTGCCATATAGTCAAAAGCCCCACCTAAAAGTCTTGCAGATTTCATCAGTGAATGGTGGCAGTAATGGACTCTTCGTACAGGGATACGTTAATGGTTCCCCATGCCACATGGTGATTGATACTGGAGCGAACGTAACCATCATAAGGACGGATCTGGCCAAGAAATTAAATTTGAAGATTATCTGGACTCCGTCCTCGCTGACCCTCCAGACTGTGACAGGTGACAAGATCGAAGTGGGCGGAAAAGCGCAAGTAGAAATCACGTTTGGAAATGCCAGATACGACCATGTGGTATATGTCGCCAATATTACAGACTCTTTTATTCTCGGACTCGACTTTTTAAAATCGCACAAATTTAATTTGGACTTTAAGAATAATGAGCTTCGTTCAGACTCAGAAGAAATAGCTGCGTTCGATATTAGAAATGAAACTGTTTTGCCTGTTCAGCAAATAATAGCCCAGACTGATATCACTCTACCTCCCAGAACTGATTCAATAATTTCTGGAACAGTAAAAGAAAGCAATAAATTCCGTTTTGGATTAATCGAACACCCAAACAATAGTGATTCCGTCAGAGGAGTACTTGTAGGAGCAACACTTGTGGACTTGTCGAGAACAGAAATTCCAGTTAGAGTAGTAAATGTGACGGACAAGTCAAAGGTGATAAAGAAAAATGGTGTTGGCGACATGCACTCCTGTTACCTGCATTAATAAGAACATCAGCCAAACGACAGCTAAATCTTCCGAGTGCCTGACGAAGGAATTAATACAAGACGTGGAGTTAACGGCAGAACAGAGAAGCGCTGCGGAGAAAGTAATAGCTGAATTTGAAGACCTCTTCTCCCGAACTTCGGGTGACTTTGGCCGCACGAGCTTAACTCAACATAGGATAGATACAGGCAGCCATTCTCCCACCAAGCAACATCCTAGGCGGCTGCCGTTTGCTAAGCAAGAAGAGGTGAGCAGACTTTTAGAGGAGATGCAGCGTGATGACGTCATCGAGCCATCGACTAGTCCGTGGGCCTCGCCGATTGTTTTGGTCCGAAAGAAAGATGGTTCCACCCGCTTCTGCGTTGACTATAGACGTCTGAATGACATTACCAAGAAAGACAGCTACCCTCTTCCCAGGATAGATGACACATTGGACACTTTATCGGGAAATGAATGGTTCTCCACTCTGGATCTCAAGAGTGGCTACTGGCAAGTAGAAATCCATCCCGATGACCGTGAAAAGACTGCGTTCACCACGGGACAAGGATTGTGGCAGTTCAAAGTTATGCCTTTTGGACTCTGCAACGCACCGGCTACATTCGAGCGTCTAATGGAGACAGTGTTGAGAGGACTTTCCTACGAAGCATGTCTCGTTTATTTGGACGATATCATCATCGTCGGAAGGACTTTCGAACAGCATCTCGAGAACATTCGAAAGGTACTGCAGAAATTAAAAGAGGCAAACTTGAAACTAAGTCCGTCGAAGTGCAACTTGTTCCGTCGGGAAGTACGTTACCTCGGGCACTTAATATCCGCCCACGGAGTCCGAACCGATCCCGAAAAGACGTCCGCAGTGAAGAACTGGAGTCGTCCCGAGAATATCCATGACTTAAGAAGTTTTCTCGGTCTGTGTACTTACTATCGAAAATTCGTGAAGGGCTTTTCTCAAATTGCAAGACCTCTTCACAAATTGACAGAGACTGGACAGAAATTTCTATGGACTGAGGAATGTGAGGACGCATTCGACGAACTGAAGACGGCTTTAACATCTTCGCCGATCCTGTCGTATCCACACCCTGACAAGCCATTTATCCTGGACACAGACGCAAGTAAGGAGAGTGTTGGAGCAGTTTTGTCCCAGGAGATAGATGGCCAAGAACACGTCATTGCTTACTGGAGCAAATGCCTTTCAAAGGCAGAACGTAACTATTGTGTTACGAGAAAGGAACTTCTTGCTATCATTAAAGCCGTGGAGCACTTCCATCATTACCTGTACGGCCGAAAGTTCCTGCTCCGAACGGACCATGCCTCTTTAACCTGGCTTCTAAATTTCAAGAATCCAGAGGGCCAAATAGCCAGGTGGATACAGCGATTACAAGAATATGACATCGAGATACGTCGTCGGAAAGGGTCATCTCATGGAAATGCAGATGCTTTGTCGAGAAGGCCCTGCATAGACAGTTGTCGCTATTGCTCCAGGGCAGAGAAAAATTACCATCTGAAACATCCCGTTGTCCGCCAAGTTACATCATCGGCACCATCTCAAGATCGCTGGAGTGACGAAAATGTTCGGGCGGACCAATTAGCAGACAGCGACATCAAACCTATTGTGGAATTTATGGAAAAATCCAGCGCTAAGCCCAGTTGGCAAGAAATATCATCTTACAGTCCGGCAACAAAACAGTACTGGGCTTTATGGGATTCGCTTCGCCTGAGGAATGGAGTCCTGTATCGTAAATAGGAGTCGGACGACGGCAAGATGCTCCGATGGCAGTTAGTACTCCCTCGTTCGAGGATTCCGAATGTTCTAGAAGAACTTCATAATGGTAAAGTAATTAAAAAACTTTGTAAAAAACACACATAAGAAGTAAAAGGAAAAAGGATACGCGTTTCGTTCAAAAATTGTTTTGAACTTCTTCAGTCCAAGCCCTTCGACGTAAAGAACACAGGGAACTGAAAAGAGAAAAAAACAAGCAAGATGTTGCCACAAGGGGCAAAGAAAAGCCCTTTTCTTTGCCCCTTGTGGCAACATCTTGCTTGTTTTTTTTTTCTCTTTTCAGTTCCCTGTGTTCTTTACGTCGAAGGGCTTGGACTGAAGAAGTTCAAAACAATTTTTGAACGAAACGCGTATCCTTTTTCCTTTTACTTCTTATGTGTGTTTTTTACAAAGTTTTTTAATTACTTTATTGTTTAACACCAGTATTTTGAGTGTTTTTTCAGTTCAACTTCATAATGGCTTAACTGGAGGCCATTTTGGCGTAATGAAGACCCTGCAGAAAGTTCGCGAGCGCTTCTACTGGGTTAGCGATCGAGGCGACGTCGAAAAGTGGTGTCAAGCTTGTGACGCCTGTGCCGCCCGTAAAGGCCCGAAGAAACGAAGCCGTGGAAGACTACATCGTTATAATGTAGGAGCGCCTTTTGAGAGGATTGCCCTCGACATCCTGGGACCTTTTCCGCGAACTTCGGATGGCAACAAATACATCCTAGTTGTCATTGACTACTTCTCTAAATGGCCCGAAGCGTTTCCTATTCCCGATCAAGAAGCTACGACCGTAGCAGAGGTACTGGTGCAAGAATGGATTTCCAGATATGGAACCCCTCTGCAACTTCATTCCGACCAAGGAACGAACTTTACCTCTGCAGTCTTTAAAGGACTATGCCAACTTCTCGGAATGGACAAAACCCAGACTTCGCCTTTACACCAACAATCCGACGGCATGGTGGAGAGTTTCAATCGCACAATTTTGAACAACCTCTCGCTCCTGGTATCTAGGAATCAAGAGGACTGGGACAAGAAACTCCCCCTCTTTCTGCTGGCCTATAGGAGTGCCGTCCACGAGACTACCAGCTTCACACCTTCCCAGATGCTGTTCCGCAGAGATCTTCGTCTTCCCGCCGATCTAGTGTTCGGCCGCCCTCCAGATGCGCCTTCATCGCCAGAGGAGTACGTGGAAAACCTTCGGGCACGATTTGAAGATGTGCATCATTTTGCTCGGGAGCGGATCAACCTGAACACGGAAAAGATGAAGACTCGCTACGACACGAAGGCTACGGGACACGAGTTCAATGCAGGTGACAAAGTTTGGCTATGGAATCCTACTCGACGGAAAGGCCTGTCTCCCAAGCTGCAATCGCCGTGGGATGGTCCTTACACAGTCCTAAACCGGCTGAATGACGTCATCGTACGGATTCGTAAGTCACCAAATTCGAAGCCAAGAGTTGTACATTACAATCGGCTAGCCATCTACCGCGGTTGTAATTAGCTATTTTGATTATTAGACCATGGTCACTATGGCGTAATTCCTCTTTTCTTTCAACTCTCATTTCTTTCCTGTCTTTCTCTTCTCTTCCTCTTTCTTCAATTCTCTTTCTCTCACTACTTACGCCATGTTTAGTGTACATATTTGTAATATATTGGTTTTTATTAATGTGTATTTGTTTATTACATTTATTGCTTATTAGTGTAATTGTTCATTATGTCTATTATTTATTAATTAGAGTGCATTTGCTGATTATTTGCTGAAAATTATGTTGTTAAGATTTGGTTAAAGGTTGGACACTGTAGATATTTGTGGTACCTCATAACTGGGGATTGTACTGCCCGGGACGTGCAGTCCTTGGGAAGGGGGCAATGTTACAAATTTTCGGGGCAACCCGCTGCTCTGGGGCTTAAAATGGTTTAAAATTCGTATTCTACGCTTCAAATAGATAAATTTTGCTTTTTGTTGCATCAAAATCGGCCAATTAGAACCGGAGATACGGAGGTTTCGGTTTCCCATTCAAATATATGGGATTTCTAGAAAACTAGAGAAATATTAGTCCTAGAGCTTAGATCTCTTCACTTTTGAGGACTTATTTTTGGCGCCAAATTTGGCGATATTTCGCCAAAAGTCGCCAAGCTTGGCGACTTTTTGGTCATTTGGCGCGATTTTCCCAATGGGGCCTGGAAGTTGTTTTTCCTGCATTAAAAACGCATAATAACCTAATATTTCTCTTCTATGACGTAATCAAAATTCACGCTTTATGTAGAACCCTCGAGAAATTGACTTTTCTGGAAAGCTCTTGTACCTCCTGCGTCGGCTATTTATAGAAGCGCGCATCGCCCCGAAGTTTCAGAGTGCGAGTTGAACATTCAATGTGTGAAGAGCTCTCAGTACGTTTGTTTTGTGTGAACTGATAGTGCTATAGAAGCTGTGTTTTAGCTTGCTTTGTGAAGCTGTTTTTAAAGTGCTGTGTGTAAATTCTTCATTGCTGTGTCTTAAGGGATAGTGTTCTATATCTCTTGAATATTTCCACGGAATTTTAGCCTGTAAAAGTGACTTATTTTGTGTGAGAAATACAGCATTTGTGAGAGCTTCTGACCCAAGCGAATTGTTAAAAGCACGTTACTGCTAGATTGTGCTTGTGAATTGTGTACAGCTGATTGTCCTACGAAGTTCTAGAAGCAATAAAGTTTGTGTTCCATCCTGACAAGAGACTTTTTACTTTATACACCAACTGGACTTTAGAAAGACGAACCCCAGGAGTAGCAGAGTAATTCCGCAACAATATTATCATATTTACTGAACAACGAAATAAGTTCATGTACAATATTTAAGTAAAAATTATTGGTTTAAAGGGGGGGGGGTGAAGGGAGGATTAGTTTTTTTTTCTGGTTGGCGTTTTTTCCGTTAGAGTTTTTCCTACATTCTTTATGTTTTTAATGTGAAGCTGGAAAAAGCGCCTTCACCCCACTCTTCTACAAATTTGATTTGAAACCAGGATTTAAGTGAAAATACTAATGTTTCTACTGGGGGGGGGGGGCTTTCAGAGTATGAAACATTTTACTGCAAAACGGATACAAAAAATTCAAATGCTTAAAAAAATTTCACTTCACCAAAACCTAGGGGGCAATGGGGCTACTGTGCAAACTGTGCACTTATAAATCAGACAACTGTCCTTGGAAAATTACCTGAATGTCAATTTTCAATGGAGATAAATACAAAATACATGAAAGTACTTCTGTTTGCGCCCTTTCGTGTGCCCACTCCTGCCTTACATTTTTTTATTTCACGCCCCCCCCCCTGCTCATCTAAAAAAATAACCCCTTCAATATTGTGCGTTTTTCCCCGACTTCCTATGGTTACATATTTACATTTTAATAAAATTTAAACTTTCAATTCATTAGTACTCATTTAATGTTGATTTACTGTCATATGGAAGATAAGAGATGGTACTCAAAAGTGTAGGGTACTATTTCGAAACGACTTGCCTTTTATTTTATTGTATTGCAGTATGATCAGCGACCCTTGTTCTTGTTTAGTAAAACAATATAGTTAATTTGATATATTGGTAATTGTATAGTACCTTTTTTTTCTGAAGAAGTATATGTGCTTGGAAAAATGGAGGAGGATACCTTAGTCCGTTCTTATAATGGCTGAACTCAACTAGTACATAACCGATAACATTTATGCAAAACAGATCATACAGTACTTTTATGAATATTTCGCAGTGCCATATTCTCTTTGGTCATTTGATAGTAAAATGAATGGATACATTGTATTGCATAGTGTATTTAAGGCAAACACTACACTTGGGATAATCTGTCTAAGGGATGTCTCAGGCGGCAAACTTTCTAAGGGGTTCAAACGCTCATTCACGTGACATCTAGAGAAAACCGACCAAAGCTCCAGATCGACAGCCGCACGGTAGGTCAGAATCCTTGAATGACTGGTGACAATACTGATGATACTGAATTCTGAGAACCAATTTTCGATGTTTTAAATGTATGAATAGAACCAATGAAATGCTAATTACTTAAATATAAGTGCTGCAAAATATATAAAATAACGTCATTGTTTATTTAGTATTTTGCTTAATATTCTTTAAATATGACAATTTATCTATAAGAATACTTACTCATTTTACCATTTCACGCCATAGGACAAAGTGCTCATAAAACTGAAAAAAGAAAAATGTTATGAGAATGTGTTGTATTAGGGGAAACATTTTTAAAATTTACTTAAATGTGTGCAACTGTACTTGTAACTAGCGCAACGCAAAGTGAAAATTTAAAATCTTAAATGTACTATGCTTATAACTATTTAAAATTAAAAATCATTCATTTTATGACCTGAGAGTTTTTACTTTCCGAACATGTACCATATAAGGAAAGTATTGTAATCATGAAACAATCTGGAGTGACTCCACTCCATTTTCCGAACACTTATGATTAAGATCATTACCAAGCATTTAAATAAATTTTAATTGATGAATAATTCAAACATACATACCAAATGGAAGCTCAATCGAATGCACCGTTTAAACGCTAAGCGCGCTTTCAAGAATTTCTCCCCATAGGCCATAATGTAAAAGAAATCTTTGTCATAGCCCTGTAGAAAAACTAAATCCTATACGCACCAAAATCAATACCGGTCTTACGATAGTGGTTTATAACATGTATCCCAATTTGAGCTCAATCGAATGTACCGTTTAAACGCTAGCGCACTTTCAAGAATTTCCTCCCATAATGTAAAAGAAATCTTTGTCGTAGTCCTGTAGAAAAACTAAAAGTCCTATACACGCCAAAATCAATACCGGTCTTGCGACAGTGGTTTATAACATATACACCGAATTTGAGCTCAATCGAATACCCCGTTCAGGAGCTATCGTGTTCACTCATATACACACAAACAGGGCGCCGACAGCATAGGGCAAGGGGGGTAAATGCCCCCCCCCTGGATTTTTGTATGCAGTGTTTTCCCCTGCTTTTTGCTCTTTCCAACATGGTAACCATACGTTGAAGTAGTCTTTACCCCCCCCCTTGAGTAGTCTTTGCTTCCCCCTGGAGTAGTCTTTGCCCCCCCCTGGGAAATATTCTGCCGGCGCCCACACACACACACATCTCGTAAAAATAGCATAAATGAATTCAGAAGACCTCAAAACGTGTAAATACACCAAAATCTCGAATTCGATTTTTTTCATGATTACAATACTTTCCTTACATGGTACACCCTCCAAAAAAGGTATTCGAGCAAGAGAGAAATTTCCTATATTAGATTTACGAATAATAATTGAGTTTTTGAAAAATGCACAACTTTACGGAAATACGAAATGTCGCATTTATACATAGCCTAATTCATATTCTATGATAAATAATTTTTAATATACGAAACCAACGTAGGAAATTTCTCTCTTGCTCGAATACTTTTTTTGGAGGGGTACATGTTCGGAAAGTAAAAATTCGACTTCGAGATTTTGGTGACACATTTTGAGGTCTTCTGAATTCATTTATGCTATTTTTACGAGGTGTATGTATGTATGTGTGTGTGTATGTGAGTGAACACGATAGCTCCTAAACGGGGCATTGGATTGAGCTCTAATTGGGTATATATGTTGCAAACCACCGTCGCAAGACCGGTATTGAGTTTGGTACGCATCTGACTTACAGTTTTTCTACAGGGCTACGACGAAGATTTCTTTTACATTATGGCCTATGGAGGGAAATTCTTGAAAGTGCGCTAGCGTTTAAACGGCGCATTCCATTGAGCTTCAATTTGGTATATATGTTTGAATTATTCATCGATTAAAATTTATAAAAATGCTTGGTAATGATCTTAATCGTAAGTGTTTGGAAAGTCGAGTGGAGTCACTCCAGATTTTTTTATATTGTTAAACCTGACACTAGTTTGTTCAATTAAATAAGTGCAAAAATATTATCTGCTTAGCACACAAAAGGTCACTGTGAAAATTATATTTGAGCTATGTTACAGCACTCCAAAAACATTTATACATGGACATGGTTACAAAAAATTAAATGAAATACCTATTTATAAATCAACTAATTTATATTGCCTTCATTTTAGAATTTCTCTTTCCAATGTTTCGCGTAAAGAAGGGGGGGGGGAAATAATAAATAAAATAAAAGAATTATTCTTCGAAAAGCTAAACCTGTTTAATTGCATGATTGGTTTAAAAAGTTGAATATATGGAGCAGAATATAATATTTCTGTGTTTTTTATTGACTTTATTATATTTATGTTACTTTCGTGCAGGGCTTTATTATCGAATGGGCAAATAGGGACTTTGCCCAGGGCCCCAATTTCAAATGTTGTTCTGAAATATTCTTTTTTATATCAAAATTTTATGTAAAGTAAAACAAATCTCATAGATGGGGCTCCCAAATCCATCAATGCCCCAGGCCCCTGATGCTCATAATCGGGCCCTGCTTTCGTGAGATACTACATCTTTAGAATTGTATTTGTTTGCCTCATTAAATTTATTTTAAGAAAACGAACAAGACGTGAGGAGCCCTCATCCCTTATGTAAAAGTTAATTAAATTTTATTAAACCAAAGCTTTATATATATTGCAAACTTGAAGTATGTTTAAAAAAATAATAGTTTACATAAAAATATATGTAAAATTCATTAAAAAAATAATAAGCAAAGTTAACAAGCGAGGATTATTTCCGATGAATTTAATGATCGTTAAAATTGGAATTGTATAAAAATTTGCAAAATTGTTTGTTTCATTTGATAATTTTACATACGTATAAAATAACGTCATGAATACATTAAATATGTATAAAAGAATTTTCATGCAATTCTATTTCCAGTCGTCAAACCTTTCGGAAACTTACGATTGCCTTTATTGTAAAGCTTACACTGAATTTCATTAACGGGAATTTAAATTTTTGTCGTTTTATACCTCATATTAAAAGCTTACTCATTTCAGACCAAAGCTTAAATATAAATTTTAAAAATAGAAATTGCGGACGAAATTCGTTTTCTTTGGTCTAAGTAAACATACAATTTTAAATAAATTATTGGTGAATTAATAGTACGAACATTTAAATATAGATGGCAGCACTACAGAACGGGCCGAATAGCCTGTAAGCTATCGGCACCGGCCGGTCCGAATAGCCACTCTGGTATTATTAAAACAAAAAGAGAAAACTTCTCTATGCAAATTATTCAGGAGCTAAGTTAAATTGCTTAAAGTTACTCTAACATATTAAAAAATAAAAATCATGAAATGCTTCTGGAGGATGGGCTCAGTTATCTAAATAAATTATTCTACAATAAATAAATAAATAAGTTACTGTCTAACTAAGACACTGAACATGGTAGATGGTGGAAATGTAAGGTCATACGTTCGGGCCTACAGCGCATCTGTCGCAAGATAGAGTATAACATATTGAAAATATTTTTGGTGATCCCGTAAAAAATGTTAAAGTGCTACATATTTTCAATAGGATGCATGTTACAGTACACAGAAATAACACACATAAATTTCGTGCTACTCGATGCATATTTACGGCAGTTAGAGTATGGACCGTACGAACGAACAGACAGACAAAACGATATCATAAGAACTTTTCAAACTTGGTGGAAGGTGTAAAAAAGATATAAACATTTTGAAATCAGTGTCAGGACTATTTATTAATATTAATCTTTTGCCTTCTTTTTAACATAAGATTACGTCCCTCTATAACCTTCCTACGTAAAGAAATATTTTCTTTTTCAATGTCGTCGCAAGTTTTAGTATTATCCGGCTTTTAAAATCTCCTGTGTGAAATAACTGTGTGATGCTTTTTATCTAATTTTATCTTCACTACCTCTAAAAATATAGTTTTAGCCAAGAATGAGAATGCGTTGTATATTTTCGCTTTTATGCTTATTTCAATTTGAACACGCCTACTAATGTAGGGAAAAAGTAAAGGATAATGTTTTAAACTTTAATCCTATCATTACTTACCCAGAAAAAATAATTTTTATAAAAAAAAATATTATTACATTTTCTTTGCTTTTCATACTGTGTAAATATATATCGCCGTTGTCAAATGAAAATCTGCTATGTGTACCTTTTAGAGATTTCAACATTTGACTATTATGACTAGTTTGCTAACCAAATGTTCGTATAAAAAGACTTCTATGTGACTCTAAGCGGTGAACTGCAATTTCTAAAAAAATTCGCTATGTGAATCAGAGAGACTATTGTCAAATTATAAACTGCAAATAAAAACTGGTAATAATCAATAAACCTTTTGCACAAAGCAGATATTGGTTTGACAAGGACGATATATAACCGGGGATCGAATTTAACGGAGGTCCCTGGTCCTATATCACTAAAATATATACGGACCAGTAGAATACAGAATTTGTTGGTCCGTTGGACATGCAGGCCCGGACTGGTGAAGTCAGATGGTCGGCGATTGCCGAGGGCCACCGGTTCAAGGGGACCCGAGAAGGTTCCTCAACAATGGATGTAAAACTTTAGAGTAATTTGATATATATCAAAGTAATTTCATTATTTATTTCCTAATAATCTTACACCTTTGCAAAGCGGCGTAGCAGAGGGCTCCACAGTCTCCACGGCGTGAGTTGCCATCCGAAGAGTAAGAGGGGGCCCAACAGCTTTAAAATACTTAAATGTGGTTTTTAGGCGCGTAAGCGTAATTTTTAAATATTATAATATTTATTCCCTCTAAATTGCCTAGTAAGGGGCCCCTTTTGAGTATCTAGCCGAGGGCCACAAATGAACGGGCCTGCGGACCAGTAACGTTTTATTTACATTATTAATCTCCATAATTCATATTTAATTTTACTGATGCATTCCATATAATTTGATTTATTTAATATGTTTATAATACATATTCACACTTTATTATAGGTATTCACAAAGTCAATGCATATTGCTCATTTTTTTATTATTTGATCATTATTATTCGAACCACAGATAAATATTATGGACCAGAGAGACATGGAGTCATTGGTACTTTTCACCACTGAGTAAATATTCTATTTTCTACTCCTGTATATAACATATGTTTAAAAAAAACCTCGAAATGAAAATCCATGTAGGTTTTTTTTTTTTTTTTTTTTTTTCAAAATGACTCTTGGATTTATAGACATAGAAAGAAAGTGAGCTTATAATTACACTTTGCTACGGTGTAGCACTATCTAACACAACTATGTTTATATTTATTATTTTAATCCATTACCAATAAAAGAAGATAGTTTTCATTGATTCATAAAAGGTTAAACTATTCAGTAGTAATTACATGGAGTGCTAGATGTGATTTCCCTTTTCTCGTACTAAAACTGTCTATCCAATGCTGGACTGACAATTGCACTTCTTACTTACATTTTTACATGAATTTTAAGATATCCTGGAATCTATTTGGCGTCAACTCAAATTAACTTGTTTAAGAAATTTTAAGCTTTTTATGTGATTTAGAATACACTCGCTTTTACACTACGTTTAAGAAAAAAAAGTGAATTTAACTGCATTTTAAGTATCATGCGCTAATATATAATGAGGGTTATTTTCAAACGCATTAATAAAAAGTGGGAAATGTAAAAGGTTGATAATACATGTACTTTAAACGTGATGTGCGTTTATACAAAGTTTATACAAAGAAATTAATCTATCTACTGAAAAAAGAAAGAAAAAAACACACAATTGTATAATATATATATATATATATATTTCAATCATTTTCCTTTTTCAGGCTCTTTATTACTTTTTAATTGTGAATTAATTTAATGTCATTTATAATTAAAAAGAAAAGAAATATCAAAAGAGAGAGTTTTTCAAATTATGTTTTTTTATCTCTCGATTTTCTTTTATTTTAATTAAAATATTTTGTCAAGATAAATGGTTCTTTTAAATTCTTATTTCTGTTCTATTTCTAATTTAGTTAAGTGAAAAGAGCGTGCAAGAATTCAGGAGAAATTAAAAAATAATCTAATTATTGGCATAAAAAACTTTAAACTGCGTGAAAAAAATAATACAAAATTTAAGAAATAATTTTAATGAAAAAACATGAAATTAAAAGAAACATTAGCATAAAAAATAAATTTATCATATATGGATATAAAACGTCCAACTCTTTACAATAGTAATATCCAGTTTAATTAATCATAAAATACCATCATGACATAATTAAAGTACATTCAAAATTTTTCTCAGTGGTTGTTTGTTTAAAAACTTATTTTAAATTCAAACGTTTTCGTTTATGTAAAAATTAGTTTAAAAGTTTTTGAATGGCCAAAAGACACAGAAGTATTTTTAAATATTTAATTAAAAAGTAAAAAAAAAAAGAACGCCAACTGTGAAATGCATTTTTTCCACGTAAAAAATATTGTATTTTATTATTATGCCTTTTAAAATATTTTCAATTCAGACAAATATATAGGTCTTGAATATAAAAATTTTATCGATTTAAGTTTTATTTACGCCATAGAAAATATCACAAGATATTAATCTGAATTTTTATGCATATAGAAAAGCAAAAAAAAAAAAAAAATAAATAGTTCATAATATTTCTTACATTTTGATGATAGGGGAGAGGGGAGCACAGTGGAACACTTTTCCCCTTTTTCGTAATAACTTTTTAAGAAAAAAAAAAAAATTAAAATTAAACACAGAACGATATTTCGAAAATTTTTAGCTTACATTACAAATTTTTTCAGAATTTATCCTTATTTTACTCTCTGAGAATTTTTTTTTTTTTTTTCAAAAGGTACTCAAGTTGTTCCAGTGTGCTCCACAGTGGGACAATGAGCAATTAAAATTTAAAATCAGATATTATGGCAACGCATTATTATTATAGTTAAATTCAGGTTAATCTATTCAACACAGACTATATAAAAGCAGTTTTCAAATGATAAGACTTAGAAACAGTTATCAGAATGGAACACATTTTTAAGAGTTGAAAAATTCTTTGCTGAATAACGTTTGATGAATTAAAAATAATAAAGTAACATCAAATTAAAATGTTTTTCCAACTGATTTTTCCAACAGTGAAAGTAGATGCAAAAATGTCTGCAAGTTCCCTACAAGATGAATTGTGAGTGACTCCTTCCCGCAGTGTTGCAATAGTGATTAACTAAATTATTAAATCTTTTTCTAATTTTTGAGCTTTTGTATAAAAAGAAAATATCTATCGTCCCACTGTGCTCCCCTCTCCCCTAAATGTTAATTTTCAGCATCATCTTGATAAAAAAAATATGTAAATAAATATAATTTATTGATACACTTAAAAGAAATAATCCAGGGTTCAATTGAAAGATTTAATGATAATATTTATCGGCAATTAAAACTGATGACGAGAGGTCGCTGGTTCAAAAAATAAAAATATATGGTCATACAAACTTTTATATTTATTACAATATTTCAGAAATGGAAATTTATCACACACCAATTGCAAACAAGAAGGATAAAAATGCCAAACGCATCGGTTATAAGGCACTTTCCACCCAAATTTTTGCGCCACATTTGGGGATGTAATGCTGTTAAATCTCCTAAAAGGGAAGGGAATCAATATTTTTTAGCTTTGGTTGCTCAGAAGCAAAACGGCTTAAGAAGCATAAGTATAGTTAAACTATCGCTCTCTCTTTGATAACATGGCGAAAATGTCTTATTAATCCTTGAATCTGCGGGACTTTAGTGATTAAGGCAAAGCAACACGACGGCTACCTATATCTAAGTGGGGGTTTCTGACGCGTATTCGGGTTACATCAGGAGAAAACCACCCGAAACTCCACACCGTTAGGTCCACAACCAGGGTGGTAAGCCAAAACCAAGGACCTTCACATTTCAGCGAGATTTTAGAGATAATTTAAAAAAAGTTGTATATCACTATTAATTCAATTTTGAGAGACCCTGTAAAGGAATTAAAAAATTTATTTCCATCTTATAACTAGAGAGTAAATACGAAAAAAAAAAACCACTCAAAATACTGATGCTAAATTATAAAATAAATAAAAACTTTGTGAAAAAAGCATACATAAAATGTTACTTTTTTCACAACGATGTTAGTTATAAGTTACGATGGTTTCGATCAAAAAATTCTTTCGGTCTTCGTCAGACAAGGAGTCGAAGGGCTTGTAAGAGTAAATAGTTGTAAACGTTTGTATACTTCTTGTATTTTGCTTAAAAAGGATGAATGCCTCCACACTGCCATAGGCTATTATGTGTTGATATTCTTTTGAATGCTCCTCTAGAAGAACTATACTAGAAGAACCGACACTAACTTCGATCGAGATCATTATTTTGTGATTCATTAATCACATATCTGAATTTTGTTTTCTTAGAAATAGACGAAAAATTTTTTAATATGTTTTGAAGAATGTTTAACCACGGAGCGTAATGTATTGGAATTCTTTTCGGTACTCCTGTAACAAACTATGAATACAATCAATTGGGTGCGTGATACCATGCATAAGAATAACATATAACTTTTGTAGCATTCGATCCCTATTTACAAGAGCTAGAGCACGGGCGAACAGCGAGACGGTAGGACAGAAATCATAAACACTTTAATCTTGTTGGAGAGTTTTAAAAATATAAAAATCCCTCTAATAGAACATAACCGTCTCGCACGGACGCGCAGAGCGAGGCATTTGCTCTTTTAAGGTGTTTTCAGTCTCAAGTGTTCCACGTGCTAAAAACGGAAAGATTTTAATTTTGATGCGTGTAAATCGGTTAATTAAAAGAAGAGTTACGAAATTTCAAAATTCCCATTAATATCACAATACCTTAATGTTATCACATTAAGAATTTTTGATTTTCGGCCAAAGAAAGAAAATATCCCCATGCTGTGTTCTTCTTCGGAACATTTTTACGTGCAATGATTGGCGATTTATCTCCAAAAGTCACCAAGCTTGACAACATTTGGTGCAGTTTTTGAAAGAGACTCATGACCGCGTCGTTGGACAGTGAGCTAACTATATAATAGGATGGTATTATGCTTGAAATGAGTGAATGTCTATAAAACTGCCGTTGGCAGTAATAGATTGAAATTATTATTCCTTGAAAGCGGATTCTGGAATAAATTTTTCAAATGTTTGGTGTGGGTTCAGAGATCGTAATGGATTGAAATTATTGTTCCTTGGAAGCGGATTCTGGAATAAATTTTTCAAATGTTTGGTGAGGGTTTAGAGATCGTTCGATCTTTGATGAGAATGTACTGTACTGACAATGTATTCTAATGGAATGTACAAGTCCTTCCTTTTGACGTGGCATCTTAAATTCTTAAAAAAAAATAAATAAGCAAATCCGGGCACGAAAATATTTTGAAAATCTTCAATCTGTGTAAGAAGACAATAGGTTGGCACAAGCACGCAGGACCCCATTTAAAATCTCATTTGGGCCACGATTTGACAAACCCTGCATTAAAGGAACTAGATGCTGAGTTTAAATTTATCCAGTAGGGTGTGTTCGGTATAAATTTCACGGACGTGGCAGGGGTTTAATGTGTTCCATTGAATTTTGAAATTTACTACTTAAAAACTTATATAAAACTTTTATCATTTAATGATTAATGAAGACAGAATATAAAAATGTGTTATATAATTGAAATATTTTTCAAAATATTCATGGTAAAATTTACTGTCAATTAAATTTTATACTAAAGAGGATCGCCCCCTTCCCATCCACAGCTTCACCCCTCTCATGGGAATGTTATAGATACACCCGTAAAAAAGTTAAAATATAAGATGGTGTTTCTATTTCGAAGACAAAATTTTTAAATTACTTTAATTTCGTTTATGAATCCATTTTTTTAAAAACGCTGTGTGATATTAAGCCTCACCATTAACTTTAAATATGTATCCACTTAAAAATTTATTAGTCTCAAGGTAATGCTAAAACTTAATACTGACACATGGAAAAAAAATCAATACCAGTTAATAATGCTTCCTCTGTGAAATTGTCTTATTCATTCTACAGTGCTAAATAAAATAAACTGGACCAGAATTTTACGGCAGTTACACATTAAGACCAGAAGATAGCAAAACATATAAAAACAACTCAATGTAAGTTCATACGTTAGAAAAGCTCTAATATGTAATGGCATGCCCAACGACAGCAATATCTAGGCGGATGAAACTATGGTAAATATGTTCCCTCCATGGCAAACGACCCTCCTAATATTCGTTCTTCGTCTATACCCATAATCCTTTTCTTCAGAGGGGAAAAAATTATACATCAATATCACTTTGAAAAAAGCAAGAGTTTTAAGTACTTAAAAAAATATGTAAAAAGTTAGCATTTCAAATATTCTCGCTATAAAACTTTTTCAGCTTGCTCACCAATCGTCCTGTATATTGCCTATTCTATAGGAGAATAAATGGAGAAAAAGGAACGTGATGTGTAACTTTAAAAAATAAAAGTGGCCCGACTATTTACTCTTGTATTAGAATGATCCAATAAAAGAGCGCGGAGTGTTCCATAAAGAATTCTTTTATTTCTCGTACACACTTTGCCTCGCGAGCGGAAGGGGAGAGGGAAAAAAATCAACAACGCATTAAATTACTAAAATAAAAAGAGAGTTGAGTTGTTTGAAAACTGGAGTAAAACACTCAATTTGGGAATAAAAAAAAGGGAGGTGGAAAGAGGCAGGGTGATATTATAAAAACCGTTTTGGGAAACTTATCCGCAACATTTTATTTCCTTTGATATATTGCAATTGAAATAAATTTAATCCTTCCTTATGTGGTGACATTTCAATTAGGGTTTGAAAAATGGTTGGTAGCGCGCGGGAGAAGTTTGTTGCGATTTGTCTGCAAGAGGTATTTTGACGATTTTAAAAGGAGTTTAATAAGTAATTTGTTCTAAACGAGGGTGAACACACGTATTACCGTTAGCTGGAGGGAGCGTGATTTATTAGAGCTCAACTTGGATGTCATATTTCCAAGTAAATGTTTTATTCACGGTATTTTTATAATTTTATTTTTTTGTGATGAAACTGGGTTGTGAAACGATTGCAGATCAAAGCTTAGTATCATCTGATAACGAGGAAAGAAATTTGAGTCTTGATGGGTGATATTTAGGCTACTTTCGTTGGAAAGGAAAAGGCCTTGTTTCTGAAAGTATTTGCAAAATAAAATAGAAAAACAGAAAAAAGTATGCGCAAATTTATGCCCATGATGAAACAAAGGAAAGAAATACTGGCTTAGTTAATTATTCAGATTATAAAAGTCCTTGAAATTAAGTGCTATTGGCCTTTACTTTCTGCATGAGAAAAACAAGCGTCATCCGGAAAGTAAGTTTCCCACGGACATTAAAAAAAGGCACAAAACATTATTACCTTGCAAAATTTATTGCAGAAGACACATCAATATTTCAGCTACTTCTCAGCATAATAAAAGCATGCTCTATAACACCTGTCATACCGTAAGGGTAAGTTTTTGTAGTTCAGTTTCATAGAAGTCTGCCGCCTGTGGAAGGAGTCAGAGTGTCTCAGTTGTTCGCAGTATTCGTTAGTGTAATAGTGTTGCCCGGAATGGAATTTCGTCAGGTTGAATCCACTGGAAGCGTAGATTACTTACAGGCTACCGATCTCGCTTTCCGTGATTAAAAAATGTAAATGCTAAAATAGTACACAGTCTTTTGCGGCCCGGTAGTAAAGAAACACTGAATTAGGAAATATGTTACATCACAGTCCTTTGACTTAATAACTCTAAATAATCTTAAAAAAATTATTGTAATCTCCAACTACTGTATTCAGATTATGACAGGCATGCAGCCAGAAAAAAAAATTCTCACTGAGTCTTCATTATTGTCGTGTATTTAAAAAAAGTCAGTAAAATGAAACAATTTCTTTAAATAAACGATTTCCAAATAACACCATAGTGCTCTAATTCATTCAGGATCCATTCAAAACCGATATCTGAAGAAACTAATTTAAATTGATAAAAATACATTCAAAATAGGCTCTTCACAAAGTAATAGTAAATCGCATGGAGTAGATTAAAGTTCAAGTGACCATCTTCCCTAACTTCAGCATCCCCTCCTCCCTCCGTCGAGGCACTCACTTAAGTGACGGGGGGGGGGGTGTTGGGTTTGCTGAAAATAACAATGTTTCAACTGTAATTTCCTTTTCAACCCACATTTTCATCAGTAGATTACAATATTACCAAACACACAGTGTCATATTACCGGAAACGGGATACCTGCCCAGGGCCCACAGATTTTAGGGGCCCCAAAATCTTACATTTTACATTTTATAATTTTACAATGAAATTACAAAGGTGAAAAATATTTCAAAAGTTATTATTTCAAAAGATTTTTTAGTCTTGAATCATGAAAAATGAAAATTATTCAAATTTACATTTATATAAAATAATACTTTTTTTTTCGATTATTCGAAATGCTATAGTCGATATAGCATATAGTCGATATAGCATACCAGCATGTGAGGAAATAACCAACTACATTTTGTAAACAGTATTTTTAATGTTGAAAAAATTGCAAAATTCTGAATTATTTGTGTGAATTAGTTATTTAAAAAAATATTTCTGTCTACAAAAAGTGGTTGTATTCCGTTCACGTTGGTAACTGTGATATAGTATTTCGCTGTAACGTTTCACTATCTGTTTTATTGACATCTTGTAACTATATTCATTTATTTCAGATTACTTAAAACAAAATTTGTGTTTGGAGGGGGCAGATATTTAAAACTTTTCAGAATAAACCAATAATAATATTTTTTTTCTTCTTTTTTGGAAGGGAGAGGTTTTTGCGCGGGTCCCAATGTTTCTCTTCTGTCCAGGGCCCATAGTTGTCTTGATCGGATCTGCAAACACATACACACGCAAATTTACTTGCAGATCTTTGCTAACCTCCTTCTTTAGACACTGGATGTACAGTGAGCAAGGTGAGGCTGTTTTGAGTTATGACAACACTGTATGAGAGTGCTCATTAAGTCGAAAAATTTTCCGTTTCATTCACAATTATTGGCATTCAGAATATTTGTGATTTTGCGTTGTTCTATGTATATTAGAAGGAAAGAAGAAAAGAGAAGAACAAACTTATTTGAAATTAGTTTGTTCCCAAAATCGTAAATTTCATTAAAGGTACAGCTAATTTCTTTCTAACGGTGATCAGAGGAATGAGTATACTCTTTTAAATACAGGACAAAAACTCAGAATATGGAACTGTCGTCTATAATATGGGAAAATTGGTCACTTTATTGAACAAAAATCATTATTCAAAAAGTGAATAAATAAATAAATTACATTTTACTTAAACAATAAAAGATCGTTTCCTCTATTTCCCTGCAGTAAATAAATAAATAAATAATAACACCAGTTGTGCTTAGTAAATCGTCAGCTCCTTGTATCATGCAGTGAATCCCTTTTTATTTGAATTATTCTCAATATTAAGAAAAAGCTTTGTTAGAACTAACTATAAGCCACGCTGATGATTTATTGACACAACCACTATTCTTGCGCAATCGGGGAAGAGGTTAAAAAAATCATTATCGGTAATTTTTTTCTTTTGTCATTTCAGTTGAGGCTTTATTGCGTTTCTTTCCCTTAATGACGTATAACTTCACTTTAATCAAGGTTAAATGTTGTTTGCTCTCTAACCGAAAAGTCTCGTTATCTTTAAGTATCAACTGACATTTCATTTGGAAAAGCTTGTTCTTATGGGTTACGGCGCTCATTCACGAGAAGAGAAGAAAGTTTATTTATTTCTCTATTTTAAAATAAAATCTTTTTCTGATAACGCGTATAGACTGAAAGCATTTGCTTCAAACATTTGGATAATTAACCCTTTCAGGCCTGATTAAATAAATTTTCTCGAATAGATATAAAAGCGCATTTCTAAAATAACAGAAATTAATTTTATAAAAATAAAATATTTTGATAATCAAATTCCCGTAAAATAATATACGCAACCGTTTTCAACAGAAAATTATTAGTATTGACTTGGTAATATTCTTCCAAAGTTTGTCTCAACAATCGTAGGAGCCTAATCGGGGCCATCGTGAATCTTACACCGTGACTGCTTGTGCCCTTCGATGAGTCACCCAAAGAGGTCCATGGACGTTTCTCATTGGTTGGATTCCGCCGTTAGGTGACGTATCTAAATGCTGGAACCAATAAGTGAGCATCCGTAGGACACTTTGGGTGACTCATCGGAGTGCACAAGCAGGCCCGGTAGAAGAGTTACGATGGCCTCGGCCTGGTCTAAAAGCATTAACCATTAAAAATATGTATTGCGAGTTACTCTAAAAAATTCTTTGCGCAACGTTTTTTCAGTTTTTACTCAGACAAAAGGGCACTTTTTAGATGAAAAATTAAAGTCAGGAAAAACATCAAAC
>JAWZYV010019180.1:0-12500 GCA_038373885.1 Cheiracanthium punctorium
ACATTTACTGATTAACATTAGTATAGGCAATAAATTTTAATGCTTGCTGCATATAATTTGAAAGTCTGCTTTTAAGTTACATTATTTCATAAACTTTAAAAAATAAGATAATAAAACCACACAGTGATGAAAAAGCATAGTATACTCTTAAATAAATAGAATAAATAATTATATAATTGCACCTTTAGCCACCGAATCGTAAATGATTCTGTAAGACATATCCCAAGAAACAAAGATTTAATGTTTTATTTTTTTATTTTATCCAGTGAACTATTTATAATAATTACTCATTTATATGAAATTTAAAACTTAAGATTTATATTCCAGCATTTTTTTAAATTATATGTATGCATGTATTTGTGTGGGTACATTTAATAGTGGATACCCATAAAAGGTGGGGTAGAGACTCAAAGAACCCTCTCGTTAAGTCGTCGGTGTAGTGAATATTTTTTACAACATAATGAACTCTATTAATTACAGAAATGAAAGACCAAGGTAAGTTCCCGCTTTTTACCAAAAGTACTAATACGGGCGTCCATACATTTAATAAGAGTGCAATCCAGACATTTTTTCAGAGGGGGTGCCTCCCCCGCCCTACAAGCGGATTTGCCTTTGATTTAAAATTAATTTGATCAATTATTGTACAACTACTGACAAAATAGGCCACGTTAAAAAAAAAAAATCGCCACTAAGTCGCTGAATTGCTATATCTGGCTAAACTAGCAACCTTTTAGAGCGGGTGCCTTTGAAGTGTCCGACTGGTCGAACGCAAAATCGTCAAACATCCGATCTGACCCCTTGACCCAAAACATTCCCACTTTAGCCACAAATTGAGATTTATGGCCAAATATCCGCTGCTCCGGTGACAAAAATCCCCCCACCACTAATAGCTTTCACGACCGGTCGTACGATCGGTTTGTACGTGAATGTGGCCCATTACAGTTATGGAGGGAGATGCATATACTATCTGCTGCTCTATTGATATGGGTCGTACAATGGGGGGATAGGATCCGGTGTATAGTGCGTTCTTATGCGCAGCTGAACTTTTTTTTGCAGGGGGGGAAGGGGGTGTTCTTATAATTGTAGAGGAGCAATACATATAAGAGAAGCATGTTAGTAAGGGTGCTAATTTCGGGCTTTCTAACATTTTAGTACTAAATAGTGGTGCAATCAGAATTCTTTCTTTCAGGGTGGTTCCGAAGCAGGATTGCGAACTTAACTTTTTCTTTTTTTTTTTTAGCTAGAATCGAAATATGAGTAATAAATAACAAATTATTTAAATACACCTTTGAAAAAATATTTTTTTATAAAGTAAACGAATTCACACATTTTTATTATTTAAAATATTATTTGGAACTAAAAAAAATATTTAGCAAAAAGGGAGAAAAGTGAGAACAAAAGCGAGTGTTAATAGTCCAAGTAAACAAAACTATGAAAATAAACACTCAAAAAACTGGTGTTATAAGATAAAATAAATAAAAACTTTGTGAAAAAACACTCATAAAAGGTTACTTCAAGGCGTTTTTATGTGTGTTTTTTTCACAAAGTTTTTATTTATTTTATCTTATAACACCAGTTTTTTGAGTGTTTTTTTTTTATGTTAGTGTTAGTGCTATTTAGTGTTAGCGGCTCGGAGACACCGGAATATGAACGCTACCAGGGGCGTAGCCAAGGGGAGGGGTTAGGGGGGTCATAACCCCCCATGAGTAATTTTTACCATACAAAATGTATATTCTTCACTGCATTATCGCACACACGTATACATATATATGAGTTGTAGTAGTCGTAACCCCCCCCATGAAAAATTTCTGGCTACGCCCCTGAACGCTACTCTTCTCCAACAACACCTTCGCTCGGCTACTGGCACTACGGTTTCAACTCAGACTGTCCGAAACCGGCTCCATGGTGTAGTTCTGTATGCTCGCCGACCGATGGTATGTGTTAGACTAACATCAAGGCATCGTCGCGACCGCAGGGAGTGGGCAACAGATCATGTCAACTGGAGGAGAAATGAATGGAGCAATGTTCTTTTTTTCTGACGAGTCCCGTTTTTCAGTTCATCCTGATAATACGCGTTTCATCTGGAGGGACCGTGGTAGTAGGAATAATCCTGCGTTCGTGCACGAAAGTGTCAGCTTTGACGGTGGGGGAGTGTTGGTGTATGGTGGCATCTCCAATGATGATCGCACAGACCTCTACATCATTCGAGATGGACCTCTGACTGGTCGCCGATATAAGGATGAGATCCTCAGACCTATTGTAGTCCCTTACGCTGCAGCAATCGGAAATGACTCCATTTCAATGGACGATACCTCCAGGCCACATCGTGCTAACCTGGTGGAGGATTTCCTTTTCGAGGAAGGAATCGTACGAATGGAATGGCCAGCGTGTTCTCCAGACATGAATCCAATAGAGCACATTTGGGACGCTCTCGGAAGACGAGTTGCTGGCCGCCAACCACCCCCACAAACTCTCCAAGAACTGGAAAGAGCTCTTCTGGAAGAGTGGGACAGAATACCCCAACTCGTGATGAATAGCCTCATTGACTCCATGCCTCAAAGGTGTCCAACGTTGCTGGCCGTCCGTGGAAACCATACCCCCTACTGAAAATGATTTCCTTTGAAGAAAACGCCTTTTCTTATTCTTTTTTTCTCATAGGGACAAGTTGTGTTATTTCCTTTTCTACACAAATGCGCAATAAAATACATTTTTTTCTGCCAAACATGTGTAATTTATTCTCATATAACCTACTACGTCTGTCGACCATCTCTCAATCAGCTAAAAAGTTTCCCAGCCACAAGATCCACCTAAAACCGCAATATCCTTTAATTCTTTTGAGCGGTGTAGATTCGGAATTGATTGTGCACGGACGTCTGCCTGCCAGCCTCGATTTGTGTTTTCGTTGTGATGTATTATTTTTTATAGAAAAACTACTGAAAGGTAAGGGTTAAGTAAATTTGAAACATGCATTTTTTTATTCCTTGGCTGTCTTCTATACTAATAATGATATAACCCTTTTGTGTTCCTTAATGCAACGCATTCATCCCCTTCAAACCTGAAACTATTTTATATAAACTACTAGCTGCGTGCCCGTTCTTCGCACGGTAGGAAACGAAAATTTTCCTTACATGTGTAATTCGAAATTATTCGTGATGTGGAATTTAAAAAAAAAAAGAGCAAAATTATTTGACTCTTAATGTAAAGTTTGTGTCATGAGTACTAACCTGATCATTGCAGTATAATGACTCAAAAAAATACGTCAGTGTCATTCACTATCAAAAAAGTGGAAAGCTTAATGGTTTGCAGAGAACTCCTGGCTTTCAAAATGTCTTATTTCTACATAATACTGTTTTTTAGGCTCAAGTTGTAGCATTAAATACCTAAGACACTACATGAAATGGAGCACCATTTATTTCTTTCCGAACATGTACCATATAAGGAAAGTATTGTAATCATGAAAAAATTCGACTTCGAGATTTTGGTGTATTTACACGTTTTGAGGTCTTCTGAATTCATTCATGCTATTTTCAAGAGATGTTTTTAAAATAGCTGCGCACCCGCTCTTCATACGGGAAGAAGGGAATATTTTACTACTAAAATCATATCTGCATGTGACAAAACAGAATTTCATTTTTAAAAAAGTTCAAGTAATCTCCTCTGTTGAAATTACTGCGGGATATATTAACGCAAATTAGAATTACTTTTCATTTAGTTGGTTGTAAGACAACCGTTGAAAAAGGATAAACACTTTTAATTTCATGAAATATTTATTAACGTGGTACATTGCGATTTATTCATATTATCTTTACAAATCTAATAATACTACCTATTACGTACATTAATACTATCTATACTCGCTTCTCCCTCTTCAAGGCTCCCTTAAAAGAAACAGCTTAGATTATTTGGCCTCAATGGGATCTTGTGATTCTGTGGCGATTCTTTGCAATTTACGCATTAGCATAAATAATAATCATTTCACATAATGGTTGCCATTAAGGAAACTCTCCATATATATTTAATTTATACATAGTTTTATAAGATTGGCGTATCTTAGCGCCGCTAAAACCATTTCATCTTACTGTGGGGAGAAAATATCCAAGGGGTGCCATTTTAAATATCCATGTATCTAATATAGCGATATCTTTTATATCCTCCATAGTCCTGTCTCCTGAAAAACATCAAACTGTGTAATCTCGAGGAGCTACTTATTCCCATTTTAATTGTGACAGGGCGTTAGAGTTGCAGAGTTTACAAATTTCACGCATTTTTTTAATTTATGACGTCACTGTTTGACTGCCGTAAAGGATACCCCGGTAGATTGAGGGAGTTAATTTCGATATTTCGCATAATTGTTTTCAAACGGTATCATTAAAACTTTGCGTTGGACCTTTATGGAGGAACGTAATTCAACGTTAAAATAAAACTATACTCGCAACCTGCATGCGTATGTTAGGCAACGCCTACGCTAAATTAAATGCCAAAAATAAAAATAGTAAATAGAAAAATTTTAATATATCGCGCTTTGAAACGAACTTTGTAACTTTTAAAATGAACATTTTCAGCGCCGTGAAAACATTTCAATTTTTAAATAAGCACCGGATTAAAATACCACTTCTAATAATAATAATCGCGAATTTCTTAGTTTATTTCTACAGTAAATTTTAATCAAAATATCGTCTCCCTGTGTTGAAAACAGAGCTGGAATAAATGAGTTAAAATTATGGCGTAATTTTTACGTATCTTAAAGCATTTGACGTCATAGATCCTCACTTGCGAATTGAAATTCTGATATCCCATTTAAAAACTCGATTGGTTGAAAAAAACCTTTTTTTTAATCCTTTCTGTGGCAACAACCGAACATAAATTCTCGTGCCGTGATCGCAATGTAATGAATGGCGTAAGATCGCGTTGATGCTATTAAATTCTAAACATTAGGCTGCATTAAAATTCGTAAAAAATCATCTAATTTACATAATTTTTTCGTTTTTATTTTAAAAGAGGGAGAAAAGAATGTTTCACGATTTGTCAAAATATCTAAAAGTTATGACGGATAGAATTCAAGATGCGACAGTTTTAAAATTATTTTACGAAAAAAAATCGCGAAGCAGATGTTTAGTAAAAAAATTCCTAAAAATCGGTAAATCATGTTACGTATTCAGAACAAACTGTCTTTAAAAGAAAATTTCCTCCTCTATCCGATGATACAAATGCCGTTTTGCTGCGAGCGTAATTTCCGCCGTTATTACGAATTAGGTGAGAAAAAATGCCAAAAATCGCATAAAACATAAAATAAAAAAAAATCTAAGTCGAATTTTGAAAAAATCGCTTCGAGGTGCACAACTACATATTTACATCTTCCCGAGTACCAAATTTGGTGTTTCTAGGTGTAGCCGTTTGTCCGTAACGCTGCCGACAGACGCACCCACACACACACACACACACACACAGACACCTTCTTTTATAATAAGTAGAGATTAGTTAGTTTTAAATGCAAAAATATTATGCTTTATTAAGAAATGTTTTTTCCCATAAAAGTGTGATAAAAAGATAGTAGATTCTAAAAAAACAAAAATCACATAAATTTTTATATGTTTTCTATTATGACATTAAATCTTACAAAGTATTCAAATCTAAAAATATTATTACCAGTTATATAGAGTTATGTTCGAGGTAAACATTAATCTATGGTAAGGTGGGATAAAATGAGTAGGCATTCCTTTTTTATCAAAAACATAGAAAGTTTGTTTTTAAATAATCCCTTGTTAGATTACATTTTAAGAGGTATTAGTATTCAACATTTATACTCATTAAGGCTACTATGCAGATAGATTTAGTAGCTACTAAACCTATTGTTCAGTTACTAACTTAGTAAGTGGGCGGAGATACTAAATGTTCGTAAATCGGGATTCAGATACATTTAGTACTAAATCACGTGACCAACACCAAGGGAAGTCAGGGAAAATGTAGGGATAAGTTAACAGGGAAGCTAACAGACCAATCAGAGCGCTTGTTCCAGGCGTGCGTTTATTTAGTCGGTGATTTAGCAGCTTGTTTGGTCACGTGATTTTAGCAGCTTGTTTTGGTCACGTGTTTAGTATCTCCGCCTCCAAATTCTATCTGAATCCACTTTACTAAATTTAGTAACTAAACAATAGGGTTAGTAGCTACTAAATCTATCTGAATAAGGGCCTAAAAGGATACATGTTATGAACTAAGCCGAACTGTATACAAAAATTATCCACGATACTAAAAAACAAGTAAAAAGAAAATTTTTCTTGAAACTTTTCTTACTTTTTTTTATGAACTCTTTACACTTTTCTAAAGTGAAAGTTATGACAAAACTCAAATTTTCAGCAGCGTATTAGTTTCACGAAAGTATTTTGGGGACACAACTGAGAACATGGATTAAAAGTGTAGATAAAAGCTAATGTTTTGCTTCCAAATGCAATTAATAAAGTTTTTCATGAGTGTAAATGTTGCCAACCAATATCTAAAAATGTAGGTTGAAAAATAAATATCAGTTAAAAACAATTTATTTATATTTTTTGCTAAAAAATAAATACCTACCAATTTTACCCCCCTACCCATTTTACTTTACTTTACCCTATGCATCTTTATAGAATAATTATGTAATAATAATAATAACACTAAAAAATGGTATTAAATGGTTATAAGTAATAAGTAACTTTTAAAATAACTCGCATAAATATTTAAAAACACAGTAGGTACGGACCGTTGTGAGCCTTTTGTATTCCACGAAACGATCAGTGTCCTGTAATTTTATAAACTATGGTAAAGTTAAAATGGATAGTGCGGTAAAATGTGTAAATATTTTTATTTTATCAAAAGTGTAAATAAACTACTTTTAAATAGTATTTATTTTTTACCTATATTTTCAGACATTATTTGCCAAAATTTATGCTAATTAAAATGTTTATTAGTTGTATCTGGAAACATAACATTAGCTTTTATCTGCTGGTTGATTCCATACACCTTTATCTGTCTCACAACACTTTCAATAAGCCAACACATTCCTTAATATTAGAGAAGTTCCGTTATTATTTTTAATTTAAAAAGGTCTAAACAGCTCATTGTCAGTAAAAAGTGAGAACTTTTGCAATATTTTTCTTTCTGTTAACGTTTTAGTGTATCCCATGATCAAGAAAGTATGGATGAGAAGCTCATGCCTTGGCCCCACACTGCCTGTTCGCAAATGTTTAGGTTTTTTCTTCATATTTACACTGTTATAAATATAAGTTCAACGTTTCACCAAATAAATGGTGAAAACAGAGAGTTGCAAGCAATAGTCCATAGGTTGAACGAATTTCCTGGTTCATCTGAAAAATGCCAAGTACAGTCGAATGACGTTGAACGAGAATCTCCGTTCAATATTCGAAAAGTCGATTTTCCGGTGAAACCGTGAATGAAACAAATATGGCTGCCTCCGCTGTTAGCTCGCGTTAGGATTCCGTAATATTAAGGTGAGTGTTAATGCTTCCCAGTTTGAATTATTTGAGCCTATGAACAATGTTTAATGCTTTTTGAATAAGTGAAAATGTAATGATATTCAGACTGATACATTATTTATATTCTTTGCTTATACTATGCCGATCACGATCGGCTAACCCTAATCAGGTTGCAAATAACGCGATTGACTCATGGTTCAGAAAATGAATCAATTATAATATTATTTTGGCAAATGGTCACGAATAGTTGCTAGATAGTATTTGAAATTGAAACGATATACATCTAAAATGGGTCGGCTAATAAATTATATTACTGAATTCTTCTGCTTATGTCACGCTTAACTCGTATTTGCGGATAGATTAACCCTAGGCGACTGGTGTTGTTTACAAATACCATATAAAGCCCTTAGAAACTGTTCGTATTGTATTTGATTATTTTTGTCTGTCTGTATTGTATTTGATTACTTTTGTCTGTTTGTATTGGTATTCAGCCAAATCACTATTCGTTACATCTCTAGTTTTATACCGGTATGAAACAGAATTTTTCAGGTTATGCATTAAATTTCTTTAATCAAAAATAAAATGTTTTTAAATTACAAGTTAAAAAACAAAAATGCATCTGTTTAATTGTTTAGCTTCTAAAATATACAAGCATTCTTTCACGGTACAAAAATTTATATTGCACCATAACCATTAGGGGGGGGGGAATTCATTTAAAAAATCATTTCAAGCAATAGTTTCCAAATTTTAAGAAAATTTTCGCTTTTTTACTCTTGATTTTGATATTCCGACACACACATAAAAAAGATTAATCAAAGTACTTTATGTGTATGGAGTGATAATCATACAAAATACTGTAGTAGTAACTAAAACAACTATTTTAAACTAGTAAAATACCATATTATGATTTTCATTAATAAATATTTCACAAACACATTTTAAATGTACATATTTTAAGTAGACTTAACTTTAAAAATCAATTGAAACATGCAGAAAATCATGAATGAATTTAAATAACTAAATTCAATTAAAAAAATAATATGTAAAATAGGAGTTAATTTTTAATCATTAGGTATTGGGGAATAAATATATGCTCAATAAAAGATTGTCATTTAGAAAAAAGATGAAGAGTGAAAATTTCTCCCAGCCTCTGTATAGAGTTGCCAGGTCGCTAAACCAAATAGCTGGACATATGGGTAAAAAGGCCGGACAGCCTACAATATTGAGGATTTTGTCTCGGTAACAATAGGTACAACAAAAAAATTGTATGTAAAATCAAGCTCTTTTGATTATTACCATGAATCTTGTTAAATTCTAATGAAATATAAATAACATTGAATGCCAAATCAGTTCAAGTACTTTATTACTAATCAGCCAAAGTCACCAGTCAAAAGCCGGGCACCGTTAAGTTTGGCCAGACACGCAATCAAAAAGCCTAACTATGTCCGGCTTTATCCGGATGCCTGGCAATGCTACCTCTGTTTTATGACAGAATATTCGGAGTTTTTTGTTATGTGAAATTTCATTATGTAAAATTTCATTATTTCTCAGACTACCATGAGAGAAATCTGTATACTGAATGCACATATTTTTCAAATGATACTAAACAGTGTGGAAAAATCATACAAGCCGGTGGGGATGCGCACCGGCTTGACCGACAGTCGCTGGAGCTTGGCGATTGCCAAGCTCCAGCGACTGTCGCCAACCATTTTGCACGATCAGCAATGTCAAAGTATTTTAACACATTAAAATTGCACATATATTCCACTTACAGAAACATTAATACCAAAAGAACGTCTGCAAATTCAGTAACACGCAATTTAAAATGAGCAAACAGTGGACCGTTTTTAACTAAAAAAAATACAGTGGATTCAGCAACCCAGTTGTACAGCTATGTAAACTATGCAACCAGTGGACCGTTTTTAACTGAAAAAACCTCAGTGGATTCAGCAACCTAGTTGTACAGCTATGTAAACTATGCAACCAGTGGACTGTTTTTTACTAAAAAACCCTCAGTGGATTCAGCAACCTAGTTGTACAGCTATGTAAACTATGCAACCAGTGGACCGTTTTTAACTCAAAAAAAACATCGATGGATTAAACAACCTATTTGTATACCTCTTATAAAGTCAGTATGATTAGAATAGCAAATAGCACTTACGAAAACATAAATACATCAAATATCAATTTAAAATTCACATTAAAAACCTTAAACATTGCAAAGATTCGTTAAAAAAGAGCAATGTCCCCAACACCCACTGGCTTATAACGTACTATATTTCTAACAAACACACACTAATTCTTTTCATATATTAACATAACACATTTCATTCCCTTCCATCAATAACAGAAACAATTTCAAATTCCCAAACCTGACGAAACGCGTATTCTTTATGGTTGCCAGTCACAACTACCACCGGCAGTTGGCGGTGCATCACTCACTCTCGCATCAGATTGTTCGCCAATGATTTGTAAACAAAGCACTGGATACGGAATATAGTCCAACAGTGCTTATAATTAAACTTCCCCTATAAACAGCAGTCTATGGCCAAAAACGATGAGAAGATTGCCTCCAAATTTGCACATGGACGTTACATGAGATGTGCTTAAGTTTTTTTTTTTTTTTTTTTTTTTTTTTTAAATGTTTGCTAAGCGCACTTTGCAGCATGAAATCAGCTCTAAATATGAGCCTAACTACTTATAAATGTGCTCAAAAACTACTGAACAAATGTTGAAATTGTGTGTTTGTTTTGAATGATCCATTTCCAGTGTTAAATTTGCTGTTTTTTCAGTTAAAAAATATCCCTCTGTTTCAGTTAAAACATATCACTTTATCCAGAATGTTCGAAGATAATTTTTCATCCTGTCCCATGTATATTATAGATAGAACTTTAGTAGTATATAATATAGCCGGATATCTGACAAAGAAGTCGGATATCTGGTAGTTATGATTCATATATCCGACAGTATTTCAGATATTGAAAAATCAGCCGGATACCAGATATTTGACGGATATCCGTTACATCCCTAGTTCAAACTGACTGTTTATTTACAGTTTAGTATGAATTAACATTCTTTTGATAGTAAATTTTAGGTTAATATTTTCGTTTTGCTTTGTTTGTTTGTTAAGAGTAGAAGAAACAAATAATTATATTAAATTAGCATTTTATACCATGAAATAATATTAGATATTTTGATTTTATTATTTCAATAGTGCAATAATTAAGCAATTTTAATCAAGGTATGAGATAATCATTGTTTTATGTTATGATTCTTGGATTTTATTATCTCAATATTGCAATAATTTAGCGATTTTAATCAAGGTATGAGAACATTGTTTGTTTATATTAATTTAATTAGTTAGATTTTAAACAGAATATTAAATTTCATATGTTTCATAACAAATTAAAATATTGAGAAATTTAATATCCAAATGTTTTGTTTATATATTATTAAAATCTTTTTAAATATTTGTGAAAATATAATTTTTATTTGCTTGCATATTTTATTTAAAAAATAGCAGTTAATTCATTTTGGATATTTATGAATACTTAAAATGAGTTTTTTTTTTTTTTTTTTCCCTGGTTACTGTTTCATATTTAACCCGGCAAGATGTGCACCTGGCCTCTCAGGCCCAGGAGATTAAAAAATTACTGTAAAAAATAAACCGTCTGGGGGAATTTTTTATCACCTTTTTTGCGGGAAATATTTTAATCACCTATTATTGCTTTATAAGATTGCAAATTTTTAAGTTATGAATTTTTAAAGAAATAACATTCGGATCTATGTGCAATGCATTACTATCTATTTATTGTTATTATTAGTTCTAATTATGTAAAACAGATTCTCTCACTCAGCCATTTGTTTATGATATATATACATAGTGTTCATATTTTCAGGCCTGATATGTTATTCATGCACTGTATAAATTAGTTTTGTTTACTATTTACTTTTTTTTAATTTTTGCATAGCAAATGTCATTGATTCAGTGTCTTGTATACTGAATCACTGTATCAGTGTATTGATTCAGTGTCTTGTCATTGATTCAGCTGAAATTGTATATTTTCTTCCTGTAACAGTGCTTACATCAATTTTTTAAAAATATTTTGCTTCTAGCTACAGTCAAAATGCCTTCCTTTACAGGATATGCATAAGACAGTGCATGTGGATGCCATAACATAATTTTAACTTCTTCAATTTCTTTAAAGATGTTTAACACACAGGCAACCTAACAGTTTTCCTCATGTACACAATACAAATCCACAAATATCCTTCAAGGTTAGTTCAGTTTTGCTGGAGATACATGCAGTTTTAAGCATTGTAGCTCTTGAATATATTTTAACGTGAATGTTGTTTTCATTCAGTGGAATGAAGCAGCGCAGCTGTTGTGAGTTGCAAATAGTTTTAGCAGTTTCAGCCTTCACCATCATATGCATATCCTGTAAAGGAAGATACTTTGACTATACCTAGAAGCAACATACAGGGTGTCCACTGGCGACTAAAAAAAGGCGACTTTTGCTACTAATTTAAAGATAAGGCAACTTGGGCGAGACTTTTTTGAACAAAAAATATCATTTTCATACTATTTTCAAGTTTTGGCTACTTGTACCTTACTCTAGGCGACTAATTTGAAAATCAGCTTTCGGTTTTTGTCAACTCCTCTTTCTTTTTCAAAGTTTATGTGAATGCGCGTTAAGAGTTAGAACCCCTTAAAAAGTCCTCCAACGTAGGTCACGCCCTCACCCCACCCTAATAGCAGATGCCCTTCGTGCAAACTTGCCAAAACTTAAAACAAATAAACTCTTTTCAAAGTTGTAATTGGTTAGTCATCAAACATTTTAATCCATTTTTTTTAATCGTAGAATATTCAAGGTTATGTTTGTGCGAATGTCTGTTTACATAATTTTTATGTAGATAAAAAGAATTAAAATTCGGGCAATGTATTCATAATTAGAACTAATAATAACAATAAATAAATGGTGCTGCATTGCACATACACTACTGGCCAAAAGTATTTCAAGTTTCTGGAATCTA